>JANTPZ010137677.1:0-12747 GCA_025593235.1 Vachellia pachyceras
TGATCACACACATTCATTCATGATACATAAACATAGTTTAAGTATACCCATAATTAATTTAGGAAAATTTACAATCAAGTCTCAAATAAGAGAATTAATGAATAAAATGTCTAAAAGATTCATAAAATTACTATAAGGTCCCAAGAATAGCTGATGAGGTTGTCATTAACAACCTGAGCAACCTTCATTAACAATCTTAGCAGTTACTCCTATGATCTTATTGTAATTTTATGAATTTTTAGGATCTTTTATTCATTAATTCTCCTATTTAGGACTTGATTATAAATTTTCCATTAATTTATATAAACCCACCTATCAAATTTTCAGTTATTTGAAGGTACACCTGTATTGATACTAATATATAAATTTCGGATCATTATTATTGATTTTATCAAGTATAATATTCTGATTTTTCGAAATAAACAAGAATAATTAATATCTGTGAAAAAAATCCATCTTTAACAAACTGTACATCCTATTTAGAAGCCTTAATAAACATAGGGCTCATTATTTATAATGATACAACAAAATCTGGTCAGTTCATATATATATGTATATGTATATATGTTGTGGGGGGGGGGGAGAAGGGGTTGGAATTGAAGCATGGCACATATGCAACTCATTTTCAACGTGCTAAGTTATTTATAAAAACTTTTAATTGTTTTATGTTCTTTTGTTGGCTCAACTGAAACTTTATATAAGATCCTTCCATGTGTACTGTCTTTTCTACTATACCTTCTTGCTTTTGTCTTTGAAGGAAATTTCTGAGGATGAAGAGAAACTGCGAGTTGGATCAGCTTCGTGATTCAATGTAAGCATTTTCATTTTTGTTGTTGTTGTTGTTGTTGTTGTTCCTCCTCCTCCTCCTCCATGAGATTGATTGATTTGATTTGCTGAGGAAACAGACATGGAATGTTAACTAATTAATAGTTTCTGTTTGTGTGTATTTGTAATTTTTGGCAAGAACACCATAGTCACGAGCCTTTGGACATCACACAACACCACCATCCCCAATTCTTTCACAATGGACGCCACTGCCTCATTGATGTTACGGAACTTCAGGTACACACACACACACTCGAACTTATATATGTGTGTGTACATATATTGAGAGAGAAAGGGTTCAGAATCACTATTTAAGAGAGAGAAAGCATATAGCAGTGAGATTTCATTTTAAGTGGTGTTATAACTAGTAGTGTTATTATATGCTTTGTGTTTGCTTTCTTGGCAAATAATGTAGAGATATATATATCTACAATAGAAATATATATATATATATATATATGCTGCTCTTATTACGTTTTCAAGATTACTAAAAGTTCCCTTTGATAATGATATTTTCTGTGCAGTAATTTGAAAAATGGACTATATTGTAGGCAAGGATGATAATATGGTTGGGAAGTAGAGAAATGGAAGGATCATCAGCAGCAGTATCTTCATTTTGGCTGCAATCCCAAGCTTTGATGTGTGGCCATGGAGGCCTCTCTCTCAAGAAATCTCTTCACACTTTCCTGCAGAAGAGAAAGAAAAGGACACAACAGACCAAAGCCAAGTCACAGTCTGACGACTGTGAATATTGATATTGTTATTGTTATTAATTCAAAAAACAATTCCTCTTAGCTTTCACAAACCCACACAAATATTCACCATTTTTAGTTGCAAAATTTGCATCACCATTTAATATTCCTGGCCCCCATGTTCATCCCCATTTTCATGAAACTCTTCTTTCTTCATGTGGTACCCTATTGCTGCACTTCTTTTAACTTTTCTGACTTCCTCAATTTAACTCGTCCTTTTCTCACCATAATAACTATGTCTTCTTACCTAAACCTGTTCTCTACTATCCATAAGGAATCATACATGGTCTCCACTTAACTCAGGAAAATAGGTTTAAGCATGAGAATTGCTAGATGATTTGGTTTATTGTTTGAAACTTGTTGATGATATGATACTAATATTATGATAATTTTTTTTACATTATTGATTATATGCTGCAAATATTTACTTGTTACTTTAGAGTTAAATTTTATACCATGATTTAAGAAGAAATCACAAAGACAACATAATGAAATGAAAAAACAAATAAAGGCCTTAAATTCTATATCTATAAATGAATTTTTGCTATGTAATGTCTATCTTTATTTGAATTAGAGGGATATATATTAAAAGCATAAGATTAATTATAAACAGATTCAAACTTACAACCGCCCACTTAATGGACGCATTCAATACTACTAGACTATAAAGTTTAATTTCACAAATCAAGTATTTTGTTAGCCTTTTTATTGAACTATTTGTGACTTCAATTGTTCTGCATTATTGATATGGTAATTCTTCAAGAATCCCACATCAGATGTTGACATATCTGTTAATTGAAGAGGTCATGTTTGAAATCACAGTAGTAACCGGATGATCAAAAAGGTTTTACCAAAAAAAAAAAGGATTTGTTTTCATCATTGAAGTTGAACGTGAGGATATCTTGGAAGGTTTGAGCCTGTGCTGAGATCAAAGCCTTGAGAAGATAAATGTTTTCTTGGTGACTTAATAATAGTAGAACTCTTAATTCCATTGAGAAAGAAATATTATCCAAACCACTTTTATTAACATCATCAAAAGCTATAAGGTTAGACATTGCACGGTTACATTAGATCATGCCTTTTAGAGAAGCAAATAAATGTGTTGGTTGGCTTGCTGATCAAACTTACCACATGAATTTTACAATTATTGTCATTAACACCTCTTGCAAGGTGCAGATATTTCATTATAACTAATTTAACCATCCTTTCTGACGTGAGTAATGAAGATTCTTATCATTTGAACAAGTGGTTGAAGCATATGAAATCGGAATTAGAAGAAAAAATTCATTTAAAGAATTACATATTAAAATTTTAAATTAGAGCTGTCCAACTTATTCCAAATATATGCTATTATAGGCCAAGAATAATAACTCCTAAACACCCTCTTCTCTTCTGCGGAGTCCTAAAGTTATTTATATAATTCAAAGTTACTCCCAATTTTTACGCCAGTTATTAAAACTTATATTGTTAATAAACTTGTGCATCGACTATATCTGTGCTACATCGTTGAAACAAGAACCATGATCAGCAAAAGAAAAGGAGGATATAATTGTGATCTTTGCGAGTACATTTGTGCCACATTCTAAGCTACTTTGACAAGTGAAATGAATTACACAAACAAAATAATAGAAGCAAAAGACATTCCAACTTGTACCACCAATCTTGGCAAGTCTTCCCAAGTTTAAAATATCAAGTGATGACATTAGAAGCCTATAGCATATAATGGAGTAAAATATTCATACTCAAATATAATCGAACAAAAATTCTGAGGCTATAAAGGGAGCTGGCTCTAGCAAAATTGCTATCCTATTGTAAAAGGATATACTTGGTAGTTTCTCTATATCATGTAAAGTGGTTCGCCAAATATAACTCCTTCAAATGGCCGTAAAATCCCTCCATAGGGAACCGATTCCTAGAACTAAACCCAAAATGATGAGCATTCATCCAGCATAAAATATTTTGCCAAAACTCTATTCTCAAGCACACCCGAGACTGATATTGCTGCATCTTCCCTTTTGTTTCCCCTTGCTAGTCTATACTTGAAATTTTGAGGTAGAAGATTAGATCTAGGTCTTACATGCATTGCCAGGGAATAAAAGTCGCTCAATCATAATTCATCATGAGCTTGGGGTTGCTCATCAACCACTTCCTTTCTTGACCCTTCCGTGTTGTCCCCAGATTGATCGCTTTGGGGAGCATCATGAGCTTGTGAGTTTTCACTTGCAGGTTGATCACTTTGGGGAGCACTATCTGTTGGGGTAGGGTTTGAAGTGTCAGTGTTGTTTTTGCTCTCAGTTTCATTCTTTGTAGGCTTCTGTATTTTAGGCTTGGGTTTGGGGATTCTATTGATCCTGGCAACCTGCAAAGGTACAGAGAACAATGAACCAAAGTTGTATTAATCTTCTTCCAAGGACCTTGAATCGCATGCCAATCCCATAATCCATTCTTCATCATAAAAGATAAGAGACGGTACCTTGCTTTGCAGATCAAACACTTTCAGATATACTTCATCGGAAGTAAATGCTGGCTTGCTAAACGCAGGAGTCCTTCACCACAACAAGAATTACAGAATTAGAACTTAATGACTGGACAAACGAAAGTAAGAAAACTGGCTTCCTCAGCAAGCCCAGAATCTAAAAGGAGAAACATCCTATAAAAGAGCTAGACTAATCCAAATCTTCGAAAATACTTGGAAGGATATAGGAAATATAGGCACTTGAACTCAGAAAGTAAAATGTACGCTTGAACCAGGCAAGCCCATTTGGTCTTTATACCTCAAAAATAAAAGAGAAGGGTAGTGCTTCTAGAGATTTATCAACTATATCTGATAGCGTTAAGTTTCGCACTAGCATGCGATACACATCTAATCATGATGATACAAACCATTGTTAATTCAAAATCTCTCAAGGTCAAAGCATGTCTGGAATTTTCTTGTTTGAGTAAAGGATGCTTAATGTACTACAAAAACTGATATATACATAAATGCCATAAAACGTGTTTAAAATAATGCACACTCAACGCACTATTTATCAAGGAAAAAAGACTAAAAACATAAATGAATAAAATAATAGGAACTTACTTAGCCTGCTCAGCCTCCTTCTCGTCCAACCAGTTCTTTAACTTCTCAGCATCTTTTACAGCCTAGCAACCAGTAATCAAAATATTTTAGATTTGTAGTTTAAAAATCAATTTCATAAGCTTAAGTTCACAGGAACCAATAAGCACAATCAATATAAATCAAATACCTCATCGATATCTTCTTTTGGAAGCCAAGACTTATTTGTCTTCCACTCTTGTACAATCTGCATTTGTCAGAAAACAACAATTAGTTATATTAACATACAGCATATTGTGGAAAACAAAGCATCCTGCTTCAGTTCACATACAGCACCGATGGGGCCTGACAAGCAACAAGAACTAAAGGCATACTTTTATTTTAAAGGGAAAATGGTGTGCTACAAGCACACATGCCTAATTAAAGAGCACTGTTGGCTCTGAGACATAGAAACATTACCACTAATCCCTAAATATATTTTCCAACAGAAACAGACACCGCCATGCATCAAGCAATTTCCAGGAGAAAACATGTAATTAAAGTAAGGTAACTTCCAACCATCGCATTATACTAGAAGCCTGGTAAGGGTACCTGCTGCAGCTCATTAAGGTATTTACGAGCATGATCAACTGCCACTGGTCGAGATGTAAGCTCCTTCAATCTGTAACAGATGTTAAGTGGTTTAGACAAACACCAACATACTATAGAGGCATAGTGAGCCAAAAAAAACCTAGCACTTTACTAAGATAACAACATACCTGAAAAAAATTGGATCACCTACTGCTTTTAACTTATCTAGATGCTCTTGAAACTCTGTAGCATTGGCATCTTCTCCATCTGTATACAACCAATCTTGCACCTGACGCAATGCAAGAAGCTTAAGTAAAAATCTCATACAGAAGAAAATAAAAAAAGATTGTCCAAGGAAAAAGGTGGAACCTGATCAAGCTGCTCAACAAACAATCGGCGTTCATCATCAGTAGAAACTTTTGCACAATCCTCCAAAGTTTCAATCTGGTGCAAAGAGGCGCAGCATTAGAAGTTTTATATGTATAGATAAATCGTTTCATTATTAACAAACTTCAAAAACGTAATATAAGAGTTATAGAAAGAATTCTGCCACAAATCGATATTAAGTGCAGGGATAACTCAACAAACAAAAGACATTGGAAGGAACAATAGTAAATTGATTTAAGAAAAGATTAAGGAAAACTTCTATTTTCTGATAATTGCTCATGCCTCATTGTTGCAAATTCCTATTTTCTCTTCAATGAATTTTTCTTTCAAAAGGGGACCTTATGATACTCACTGTGCAAACTACAAAAAACTAATAAACAGTAACAAGTGATTAATAAAGTCAATTCTCAGGCAACCCAAAAAAAAAAGTGAACTAGCATAAAAAAGATGAAGTTTTAAAAATGCCCTTGAATCACCCAAAAAAAAAAATGAAACCATGAGCATATAGTTTATCCACCAACCTTTTCCTTAGTCACGTATATGTATCCTTCTAAGTCATTTTTTAATTCAGCTGTTTTTCTTCTCTCTGCATCTTTCTCGTCCAGTGCCTCTAATTTACCCTTAGCATCAGCAAGAAACTCTTTTGACAGAGACATTCCAGGACCCACTAGCTTTGAATCAATCTGGGAAATTGAAATTTATGCAAAGACGTTGATATGCTAACAGGCTCCATATATTATTTTTAAATTATCAACTGTTTTAAATGGTTAACGAAGTCAGCTAGGTTGTACCTTCAATGGAACCCTAAAGGTTCGCTTCTTCAGCTTTTTCTCTGTGGCCGGTTGCTCCTCTGCACTGGTATTCAATGTCTTACTATCCCCTCCATCTGTTTGTAACTTTTCACTGTTTTCCTCAGAACTATTCCTACCACCAGTTTCTAATGTCAAGTTCGAAGAATCTGAAGTAGAATTATCTATGGTCAGATTCTTTCTAGGAACTTCCACCCACTCTGTTATTTCAATAACAGCATCTGCCCGATCCAAAGAAAGGATTCCACTTCTACTCAGAGAGAAATGTAGGTTTGCTTTTATGGGAGAGGACAAATTCCGAGATGAGTACCTACAGAATTAGTGGAAAACAGATGCAGAAGACTATCAAACAAAGGTTTGCAAATCACAACTTCAAGAAGCTTAAAGCAGCAATTACATCTATATTCATAATTCATGAAGTTGTTTATTCTTACTTCTCAGTTGCAGCTGTCAAACCAGATACTTGATAGCGAGCAACTTCAGGAGAGGTAATGCCAGGTGGCAAGAGATTTTCGCTCTCATAAGCTAATGAAACCTCAAAATCTTTGTAATGGATAATTGATCTGGACATCTGTTAAGCATGAAATGGTAACCAGGGATTATTAGCTGAGTTGGAGGGCTACTAATCACTTAGTGGGCTCTATAATATGCTGTCACATGAAATATGAATGCAATCCCCTTCAATTTACCTTGCTTGGGATTTTTTTCATTCGTGGCACAAGTAACTGCCGAGAACTTTCATCTTTCGAAAGATCAGGGCCATTCAACTCAACCACAAATCCATACATTGAACCGTCAATCATTCCAAGCTTACGGTTCAATTTAATTCCATCACTTAAATTTGCCGCATATAGTGAAGAGCCTAGAACTACAGCTTCATCAGCATCAAGATGTCTGTCAAGTTCTTTCCTCCCAAAGAACTCTTGAAGCTTAGCCTGCAATAAAAGGAAATTAAGATAATGTAATATGTTGGGCTCATTACCAAAACACCGCCAGTAAAAGTGAAGAGCCGATGCTGCATTGGCAAGGATTTTTTAATCATCTGAGCCAGCTTAAAAACCATTCTTGTTGTTTCTAGTAACAGTAGTTATACAACGGATATCTCTTCCGAACTATGTCAAGGAGATGACTAACATATAAATTTAACAACTTTAGTAGTTAACACCTATCTCTCCATAAAATGGCTAACAACAAGAGAGCTCTGATCTTTCATTTGCTTTTTCTGTTGTAAAATACTTAGCAGCTACCTCATGAAGGCACCAAGACCAAGTTAACTGTTCAAATTAACTAAACCAAAACAGTATCCACCACTAAAGCACATTAAATGTAGCAACTACCGAGTTAAAATTTAAATTTATGTATGGCATTATGGGTTACAGAGATTAACTTCTGTATTCAAAATCATAGCATACAGAGCGCTTGTTGTGTTTAGATGATATGCAAATACAGAGAGGTCAAAAGCTTGGGCTTACATATCAAAATGATGTCACCCTTGCCTAATTGGGAATTAATGTTACGTGTGAGGGAATAATTATCACTAATCAGTCAGATAGGTTAGTTAGCAGTTGCTAACTAGGCAAGTATGGGACCCAATCGTCTTTTCCAAGTCAGCAACTGCTGAATAATTTAGTCGACTAGTTAGAATAATTCTCTTACACACAACAATTACCAGCATAAGTAATAGAAAGGAATTAAATAATTCGAACCTGTAATTTGGGAACTCGGGTTGCACCTCCTAGCAACTCCACTGCATATATTTGGTCAGCTGGCAAGCCTGAATGGTCAAGCAACACTTTCACAGGCACAAGAGATTTTTCCCAGATATCCTCACATAGCTCTTCAAACTTCTCACGGGTGATAGTGCTCCTGGAGGGAAACATGACTATGATAAGATGCATAAACATTTAAACTGAAATATATTGCAAATTGATCATCAGCCAAATACAAATCCCACGCCAGTTTGTTATTGATTCCATTTTAATTAATGTGTCATGACCATATGAAGGAATTTCACTCATCACGAGTGTTTAGAGATTTTCTTATTTATTATTGTTTATTGTAATTTGTAAATCTTTCGATATGTAACTCTGTAGATTTGCCTCTAACATTTTATATCTGATTCACATCATTCTATATTCATAAAATTACAAAGAATGCTCCCAATTAAACTTGAATATTACCAAAATTTATGAATTGCCTACAAAGAAATTCAACCTTCAATATCATGATAGCCCAATTTTTATATTAAAACATTATTTCTTTTTCCAGCATCATCTGTACAAGTTCAACTAAACTTCATTCTTTTCTTTGCTAGACTTAATGATTGAATAAAAAATTTTGGGCTCCTAAAGGTGTCCTTTTCTAGAAGAGGAAAGCTACAAATCTTAGTGTAGAAAAATTAGAGGAGTAAGAACCAGAATAACTAAAATTATGAAGCTGAGGAGATGACACGTTCGCATTTTTAATGGAACGGTAATGGTAATTTATATCCACAAAAGGAGGCAGATAGAAGGGTATGAATTAGACAAGGGAAAAATTTTTGTACTATTATCTTACATTTTTCTTTCATAAAGACCATAAGGTGTACTAAAAGCAGTATATTTTTTACTATCATCAGTTAATTTTATTTGAAAAAATCGAGATTTACAATCAAATTTACTAAAATAAGTATATTGTTTAAGTGTTTGTAAAAGTGTATGTCTATCTTGAATAGGACTTTTATCTTTAATGGCTGCTTTGTTTAAATTTCTATAATCAATAACAAGTCTAGATTTTCCTCTAACTTGTTCTGAATGATTCCTAACTATAAATGCTGCACTACAATAAGGAGAAGTACTAGGTTGAATCAATTCATAAGATATATATTCATCAATATGTTGTAAGAAATCCTTTCTATCTTTAGGTGTAAATTTAAAAGGTTTCATTTCAATCTTAATATTATTTTTCTTTAAATATTCTTCAGGATACAATTTTATTTCAGCATACGGCTTTGACTTATGCCAATATTGTAAGGGATTATCACTATAATTTTCAGTTATCTGGATTTTTTCAAATAAAATTAACTGATGATAGTAAAAAATATACTGCTTTTAGTACACCTTATGGTCTTTATGAATGGAATGTATTACCAATGGGATTTCATAATAGTCCAGGAATATTTCAAAAACATATTTATTCTAGATTAACTTCAGATTTAAAAGAAAAATGTATTGTATATATTGATGATATTATATTTTATGAGAATGATATAGAAAAACATAAAAGAGATGTTGAAAAATTTATTGAGTTAATTATAGAAAAAGGAATTATTATTTCTCCAAAGAAAACTGAATTGATGAAAACAAAAATAAAAGCTCTAGGATATATTATAGGAGATGGACAAATAAATTTACTAGATCTCCTATAATATATCCTAGAGCTTTTATTTTTGTTTTCATCAATTCAGTTTTCTTTGGAGAAATAATAATTCATTTTTCTATAATTAACTCAATAAATTTTTCAACATCTCTTTTATGTTTTTCTATATCATTAGAGGAGTAAGAACCAGAATAACTAAAATTATGAAGCTGAGGAGACGACACGTTCGCATTTTTACTGAAACGGTAATGGTAATTTATATCCACAAAAGGAGGCAGATAGAAGGGTATGAATTAGACAAGGGAAAAAGTTTTGAACTACTATCTTACATTTTTCTTTTTACCAGAAAGTTACTAAGGCATGCTTTTGCAACAGAGTTTAAGCAAAACCTAGATTCCAAAGTACAAAGTGGCACACCCAATTTTCATGACCTGATACCGAGAACCATTCTTGACAGATTTGCATTCAAAAGCATTGCATATCATATAAAATAAACCTTATGAAACTATTTATAATTAGCAACTAAGGAAATTTATCTATCACTATAATATAATATCAAATCATATGCTATACTAATCACCTAGTAAACCAAAGAAAGAGGAAGCAGTGGCATTTAAATAATACATAGATGTTGCATAATTACAAAGTAAGGTTCTAACTATTAGGTGATATTCTTCTTAATTTTCCGTGTCAAGTAAAGGTTGGCACATTTTGCTGCATGAAAAACTCTTTTTTTTTGTGTTGCCGTCAGGAAAAAAAATTAATTTTAAGGGCAATCCAAGTTTTTCACCTTCAATTTTTTGAGAATATTTTGCATGATAGAGCCAACCATATTGTAAAAATCAGGAACACAGAGTACTAAGATACAATGTAAAACTACAGAGTAGGATCTCCTTACGTTTGTTAAGCATAAGCTACCAGCATCTGTTTGGATTAGAGGTTGTAATAAAACTATAACAGGTCTTCATTGAAAGGCTTAATCTTTTAAATGGAAACAACTCTCAAAACCTTTTGAAACTTACAGTAAGTATTGCATGAATTTCAATGAATCTGGGATGATAAAACGTGCTAAGGAGAAACTCTAGAATTCACCTACCTGAAGTCTGTGTCGGCATGGAGTGACTCGACCGAAATTGGAGCAGCAGTGTTTGCGCTAAGAATTTCTTTGGTTCGTTTAACCTGCTTCTTTAATTTAGCCATAGCTTTAGGATAATTTCTCACATCAAATCCATCACCAACTTGCTTATTAAATTCATCAGCGAAGTGTTCCACTAATCGCAATTCCATGTCCTGACCACCCAGCTCTGGATTCCAATAGACATCCTTAACCTTCATGATTTATGAAATAAGAAGGATCACTATGAAATACAGGAAGACATGATAACACACAATCATGGTCGTTTCATTTACTTATGTTTCATACATATGAACTATGAAAGAGTCAGTTGACTTTGTAATCTATAAAATTTCAGTCTAATAATAGAAAGTAAAATGCCTTCCATAATTCCATTTGCATATTTAAAGCACAAATAGTGGGAACCAATTTTAACACTTCTCATGCCTAAGACACTTAAGTTATTGAAATTGTAATAGCAAGTATTACAATTATAGCATCAAAATACGAAGATTTTTTATATTCTTACACCAATATGTCAATGTAAACAGATTTTATTTTCCTGATAAAGGAATTAATGCCCTTAAAAATAATAGAGATATAAAACCACAGGGAAATATATATTATCCTCCAAAATACACATGCCAATAGCAAACAGAAGCAACAAACTAAAAATATTGACAAAGCTGTCCATTCCCTACATATCAGAAACAAAACCCTCTTGAAATGACTGGAAAAAAAGAAGAGAGTCCTATTCAATAACATAACTAAAGAAAAGAAGGTCTTGAATATACAGGCACTTTACTCCAGCCAAATACATAGGAGAACAACATAAAAGCACACTCGTACAACATAAAAGCACACTCGTACAAAATCATAGCCTTTTACTATTAAATATTTCTTTCTTTTTTTATAAGAATGATTATTAACAATTTCTTCAAAGCCACTAATGAGAAACTGCTCCAAAGAGTTGGGAAACATTCTATCTATATATCTTCCACTATCCTCAATTCATACTACGGCTTTCAAATAATAAATGCGTTGAAGATATTAACTACGTTGTAACTACTTATATGATAAGCTACTATTTGGATTAATTCTGTTTGTTGTTATTTTCCATTAAATTTATGCATGACTTGATACTCACGGAAATTTTTTTTTATGCAGGACATGCCGCTAAAACTTGAATGCCATAATCATGTCAATGCCATAATCATCCTCTAATGTAACGGTCCATATACAAATCGTGCTGTTAGACCTTCAAATTTATGAATACACGTGACTTCTATCAACGATTTCAAATTTATGTTAGAAAGTTTTCAAAGGGGAAAAACCATAAATCATATACAATTAACTTCAAAGCAACATATATAAATTGTTTAGAAATGTATGAATGAAGCTATTTCATGAATAGTTTATGATATTGAATTGGCAACACAAATTCGAGTTATGTTACCTGAAACTGATTAACTGATACCGTCCTTCCATATTCTTTACTTGGGTACGCAGAGAAATGTACAAGTGCGGCATAGGTACTGCTTGAACCCATATCATAGAATATGACATGCCTAGACTCATTTGAAAAGTCCTTATCAATCCCGTACTGTAATGCGGCACCAGAATGCTCGTTTATCAAAGAAAGAACATTAATTCCTGCCAATTGTGCTGCCTGAAGCAATCCAGTTCGTTCAGCTTGCCCAAAGTAAGGCGGTACCGTAATTACAGCATCTTTGATGGGGATTTTGGAATGGAATTCGGCTAAATTAGCAGCATAGGTCAAAACCATCGCCACCAATTCCTCAGCAGAATACTCAGTGCCATTAGCGTCGACTATGACACTCGCAGTGCCCCTCGAATCTTCCTTGATTTCAAATGGCA
>JANTPZ010137678.1:0-26520 GCA_025593235.1 Vachellia pachyceras
TATTTTTATAATGGAATGGATAATGGATGAAGTGAATCTCCTTGATGAATGACTTAGCCAATCTTCCTAATTCCAATTAATTAAGTTCAGTTACACCTAACTAGCCAAGGACTAGTGAAGAAACCTTCCCCTAATCAACACCACTAGTAAAATTTACCTAGCCACCTAGGTTACTTTAGTTCACTAGAGGTGTTTTAAGAGGCTAGCTCACATTAGATTCACAAAGGTCCTCTCACTTTCAACTAAGTTGAGAGCTTCAAGAACACGAATTATCAACTATAGTGAAAAATAGGTCCACAAGATAATTAACAATTCGTTAAGTGCAAATCCAATGCAAGTATTAATATCCAGATTACACATACCAGTAATAATCCTCAAATATATATATATATAAATCACAGTTCTAGACACCTAGCAACTATAATCAAAATATATAAAGAGTGGATATTAAAATTAGGAACAACCAAACTTCCCTATTAGCTCAAGAACTCTGAAAAGCTTCATCAAATCATTAAGGAGTAGAGTGATCAGGTGCTCGTGACAGAAGAACGACTATACCAAGCCTCAGGTCCTCTAAGAGCCATAGGAACCAAATCTGGAAATGTTAAACTGGAAAAATGGAGATGAAGGAGTGGGTGTGCCTGCTGTGATGGGATGAAATCAAGAGGATGAATGAATGATGAATGGAGCTAGGCGGCGACTGGAAAATGTGTTCGAATGGATAGAGATGGGGGAGTGAAGCTGAAGTGAATGAATGAATAAATGGCTGGCGGCTCTCTGGATGAATGCAGGAGATGAATGGATTATGAATGGTGGTCACCGCTTGTGAATAAATGGAATGGAGATGGATCAATGCTGAAAGTGGCGGCTGTATGGAGAAATAGTGGATGAGGGAATGATGTGCGGCGCTCCCTCCTAATTGTGCTCCCCTCTATCTCCCAGCGTCTCCTCCTTTCCTTCCCTTTGTGAGGGTTTTGCCGAGGAATAATTGAAGTGGGGTGGTGTATGAAATGATGGATAAGTCCATTAGGCTTCCAGGTGGCCTTTTGAATTGGGCGAGCTAATATTGGGGCAGCCCAAAATGAATAAAATGAGTGAATGGAATCATCAAGAGGTGTGTTGAATGGTTGATATAAAATGTCCTTTTGTCTTCCTCCAATGGTGGCGTGAATTTGATGGATGAAAAGTGGAATCAAAGGCCCCATATATATATATATATAACAATGACCAATTTATGCTGCCATGTATTTTCTCTAACCAATTCAGCTTCAACTAGTTCCTTTAGCATTTAATTCCTGCACATTAAATCCAATAAAATGTAATATCATGTAATTAAGGTGATAGGCATTTAGGGAAATTAAGGAATGATAAAAAAAATCTCAAATTAGTAATTAATTCATGTAATCATTCCTTAATAAAATTAACCTCTAATTAACATATTTTAAACCCAAATAAGGTACCAAATGATCAATATTAGATACACTTATTACATATAACATAGAGATACATCAATACTCCTTGTGAATGCTCCAGCATTAATTGCCAGCACTCCTAATACTCGAGCACTCCAATTTTATCACTCGAGTATTGAACTCTTTTTTACTCTTCTTCACAATACTTTCACAAAATACTCGAGTAATCTTAAGAAGCATTATCAGTACTCGAGAACTATGATTTAAACACTCGAGTATTTGATTCTTTTTCAAACACTTTCAGATAATACTCATGTATTGTGTTAAATCATTGAACTTTTTCTTTGAAATATTCATTGCGATACTCGAGCATCAGAGTGTCATGCTCGAGCACTACTTTAATTGACAACTTTGCTTCTAACAAACTTTACCTACTTTCTTACCGAATCTTTCCTTATTTAAGTAACAACTTTTTGAATATCAACTGCTCTCATAAATGCTTCATGCTTAGACTTATTAACAGGAATAGGCGTCTCTGAATACTTCTCCAGCATTGGCTCTCAACGGACAAATTCACTGACAACAGACATATAGCGTGCCAAACCCATTAATGCATATCACTGGGCATTGAAGCAGAAGAGTGACAGAAGCAAAACACTTTCTAACGATTAATCCTCTTAAACAAATACTTGCTTCTTGTCAGGACTCCAACGGCTATTCTTTTTCTTTCAACAAACAAATCTATCTGAGCAGACCAAGTTTGAAAAACAGAGCACAAGAGCCAACGCTGAACAGAAAATACAACGCTCCTCTCCAACGGACATATTTTGCCAACATCTATAAATATGAGGAAGCAACAAATAGAGAGAGGAGACGAAGTATATGGAGTCGCCGAAAACAAAACAGAGAGTGTGGATTTGAGGAAATAACACAACAACTTTAGGACTCTGACATTATACTTCTCCATGAGCTTCAATGTCAATGCAATTCGCTTCATAGAGTGAAGCATTTCCCAAATGTAATCATCCCAACCTTTGAGAGTCACTTAGCATAGACCTGAGTGAAACAGAGTGTAACCTTACATGTGGTAAGGGGGAGTGATTGTAAAGGTTTCTCAAGTATCTACGTTATAAACTTGAGTGGGTTCATAAATGCCTGGAAACATTTATGGGGTTCTAAGTACCCACCGTTGCGAACTTGAAATAGCTTCACAAGTGCTATAGAGAACTTGTGGTTGTAATGGTTTTCCAAGTACCTGGTTTAAACTAGGAAGTTATAGTGAATTAAAAATCTCAGAAGTGTCTGAGGACTAGACGTAGGTCAGAGAGGGCCAAACCAGGATAAATTGCCGTGTGCTTATCTTTCATTCATCTTCTCTAATTTCTAATTACTTTGTTCTTACTCAATCTGATTTCTTACTCTGTTTTGATTAACTTATGATTCGAAAGTTTTGATCAATTAAGTTTTGTACGAAAATTTTTGTAACACCCAATTCACCCCATCTTGGGTGACAGCCATCCTAACATGAAGCGCTAGCACGTTGCCAGACTTGGGATCTGTTCGTATGGATACCAGTAGAGGGTGGCGATAAGAAATGTCAGCTCCTAGAGATCGAGTTTTAAGAACTACAAGAAGGTACTATCCTCCTAGAGATCAACTTTTAAAAACTGCAAGAAGGTACTATCCTAACTACTCTATCTAAGCACCGTTGATAGATCCAAAAGAGGGATTAGAAATAAAGCCAGATTGGTTGCCAAAGGTTTTGCTCAAAAAGAAAATGTTGATTATTTTGACACCTTTTCTCCTGTGACAAAAATTTCTTCCATAAGAATTCTTATTGATTTGGCTTCAATTTATAACCTTTATATTCATCAAATGGATATCAAAATAGCTTTTTTTAAATGGTGTTTTAAAAGAAGAGATTTATATGGTACAACCTGAAGTGTGTGTACTTTTTGGGCAAGAAAACAAAGTTTATAAGCTTGTCAAATCTTTGTATGGTTTGAAGCAAGCATCCAAATAACGGCATCAAAAATTAGAGCAAGTTTTGATAAGTGATGGGTTTTCTACTGTTGAAGTGGAAATATGTGTTTATATAAAACTTGCAGATAGCGATTGTCTGATTATTTGTTTATATGTTGATGACATGCTCATTTTTGGTACAAGCATTAATGTTGTGATTGAGACTAAACGTTTTCATGCATCAAATTTTGATATGAAAGATATGGGTGAAGCTAAAGTGATTTTAAGTGTTAAAATCATAAGGATTGGAAATGGCTTTA
The DNA here is from genome assembly GCA_025593235.1 of Vachellia pachyceras. Taxonomy (NCBI): domain Eukaryota; kingdom Viridiplantae; phylum Streptophyta; class Magnoliopsida; order Fabales; family Fabaceae; genus Vachellia; species Vachellia pachyceras. Next base: position 3,695 of record JANTPZ010137678.1, read on the forward strand.
CTATCTCAAAGAACATTACATTGAAAAGATTATTAGAAAATTTGGGCATTTTGATGAGTCTCCTTTGAGTAATCCTTATGATTTTAGTGTACATCTAACAAAACATAAAGGTGATCCAGTTGCTCAATCTAAGTATGCGCAGATCATTGGGAGTCTGTTGCACTTAATGAATTTTACCAAGCCTGATATAGCATATGTTGTCATGTAGATTGAACAAAAATACCCACTGCCCAAGCAGTGATCACTACGTGGCCTTGGTAAGAATAATGAGATATTTGAGTGGTACCATGAACTATGGTATACTTTATAGTGGATCTCCTGTTGTATTAGAAGAATACAGTGATGCTTATTGGATTTTACATTTGGAAGAGACAAAATCCATAGTGGTTATATTTTTCACTTTTGGTGGTGGTGCAATAACCTAAAAATCAGCTAAGCAAAGTATTATAACAAAATCCTTAAGGGATTCTAAGTTTGTTGCTATGGAGATAGCTGGGACTGAGGCCGAGTGGTTGAAAAACTTCTTAACAAATATTCCACCAAGTGAAAAGACAACACCATCAGTATCTTTACATTATAACAGTAAATCTACAATAGCTATTGCTAAAATAAAATCTTTAATGGCAAAAATAGGCATATTCAATTGATACATAATATTATAAGGCAGCTGCTAAAAGATGAAGTTATCTCAATCAATAATGTAAGATTGAAAGTGAATTTAGTGAATCCATTAACAAAACCCCTGGGGAAGAAACAAATTATTGAAACATCAAGGAGAATGAGACTTCAGCCAATTTGACAATTGACAGTGATGGTAACCCAACCTTTGTGATTAGAGATCCCATGAAGAAAGTTCATATGGGTAAAAACAAGTCACTTGTCAATTTTGCTAGCACTAAAATTTTCTTATCCCTTCCTATGGTTTGAGAAAGTGCAAGAATGCCGATCCAACCACATTTGACAGTATGAATTTATCGTTATTTAAGTCTTAGAAACGGATCAAAATACTTGTGATTTCCAAGGATTGCACTTTAGGATGCAAACCCAGGGTCGTTATCTTTGGAGCCTCAGGAGCAAATGGTTTGATTAGCTTGTGACGACGCTTTGAAGATTGGAAACCTTTTTTTGATTGCAAAACTTCTATTGAAACTGAAATGTAAAACAAACTTTGTTTTTGGGTTTTTGGATTATGGGAATGCAACAAAACAAAATAGTGAAATGCAAAAACTATGTGATGATGAATTCCTCTTGAAAATGGTTTAGGCTATCATAGTTCACAAAAGATAAGGTAAAGTAGTAGTTTTGTACTAAGTTTCATTAAGAAAAACCTCAACAACTCGCTGGGTCAAAAATTCCATGCAATGAACTCCATTCCATGAAACCCTTTAAAAACACTTAGTATGTGCAGAGAAATTGCTAAGTGAAAAATCCAATTCAAAACATTATCCCCTCCAATATATATCACAACTAGGAAGATAAGAGAGAGTAATAAAGCTTTCATTGAATAGATAGAAATGAAACTTCACACTACCAAGTTAAACACTAAGCAAATCAATACACAAATTAATCCAATTTTGGTACGACTGTAACTAAGTATATAAGTACAAATTACTAGTCCTAACTCAACAACTAAGTAATTTATAACAAAAATATAGATTGAAACTACTACTCCCCTTTTGAAGCTCTTGAACTCAGGCCTTCTCAATCTCCAAGAGGAAGAGAGAGGTTTAGATGCTCATGGTGGTCAACTCAGTGCTCTTAATGGAATAATAGAGATGCATTATGGTCTGGAAGTGAAGAATGGAGGTGTGGCTAGGGTTGTGGATGAGAGAATATGAGAGAAGAGATGGAAACTATGATTTTGAGAGTGGTTGCTGCATCTCCCTTAGTCTCTCCTCGAAAATTACCCTAAACAGGGCTTCTTAACCGCTCTGGTCAGATCCATGATGTGGGTCAGTTATTCTTTCCATTTGGAGCCTGATCTAGTAGCTGATGTGCGATATTGCCATGGCGAACCTCTCCCAAGAGTTATTTGCTGCATGCTTGATTTTTGGCCGTGGTGAAATGTTCCAGAACTGCTTCCTTACATCGATTGCTAGAGTTCTTGAAATGAAATAGCAATGATTTGAAGTATCACTTGCTCATGATCAGAATTAAGTACAAATAAGTAATGTTTCATGGCAATTGCACCCCAAATTCAAGCTAATCAAAACCAACAATTCTTGTTTTCAATTTAAGCTCAAGTAAAGTCATGATGGGTTAAAATTGCATTAAATACTTTGGAAATTCAGGCAAAAATAGTAAAGAAATATAGCTCAATGAAATGCATTGTGGGAGATACTGAACAAAGTTCTTAATGATTTCATATTCCTTGCACATCCACTTGATGAAATCACCTATATGAATGTGGAGTAGAGCTGCTCCTATGAGATCGTGGCGAAATCTCTAAAGCATTCATTAAATTCAGACGCGTACACGGCTGTCTAACACGTAAAACCGTAGTTAACAATAGAAACTGTAGGGGCATAATCTAACTAATAATACCTCTAGTGTGCACTCAAGAGTGTTGGTTCACAGAAGCAGGCTTCACTAAAAATTCTATATACTAAGTGTTATTGGTCTAGGTCTAGTTCATAGTCCAAAAGACACCATATTCAAAATGCTTATACTCATATTGTAAACTTAATGAGTAGATGATAACTTTTTAACACACATATGGGGGATTGTTGTTGTGTGTGTGTTAAAAAGGAAAAGAAGTCCCACATTTTGTATGTTTTAAAAAGAAGAATAAGTCCCACATTACTTAAAACAATGAAGGCTATAGTCATGTCGAGGTTATAAATACCAAGCTTCAAAGTAGATGAAGACACACCAAGCACTCGGCCAACATTCAGAGCGTTCTCTCTTTCCTTCCTTTCATCTTCTTGCTCTTTTGTTTTTGTTGTTATGCTACCTTACTTTGGCAAGAGGAATCCATTTAATTCTGGGGAGTTCCCAACTTGTGACGAAATAACTCTTTAGGACAGTGTCCTCTGGCATGACTTTGAGTATTATTATTCTTCTTTTTTCCTATATATTGTTATTACTTTCCTACAGGTTCTGCCCTCAAATCCATGGGGTGTCATGAGCCCTTGTAGCTCAAATGAGCCTACAAACAACTATAGTAATTTTGAAGTTCTTCTATCCTTATTTCGTCTTTATACATGCTAATATTTACTCCCTTATCTCATTTGAATATTTCATCTTATAATTGACATTCACCTCTCCACTAACACATTAATCGTAAAAGACAATTTTTTGACATCACATATATAGCTCATCAACACATGAATATATTATGCTTATCAAGATTCCATGTCAATATTCGCATTTTAAATTAATATTAAGTCCAAGATATACATGACATGGAAACATTTGTGATTACTATCGTTTCAAATCTCACCTCTCAGTTACCATGTTTCACAATAATTCACCGTCACAATAGGGTCATGCTCATCAAGTAAGTTTACCTTTAAATCGATATGTTCATATTCATTTAAATACAAGTCTCAATCATGTAGAAAGTGTGGAAAGTGGTTACCTTTGACTCAGCAACTCACAACCACACAATCGCACAAGAAACTACCACCACAAGCTCAAAATCAATCTATCAATAACATATCATTATAATCACTTTTTACTCATTAAGTGGCTAAACAATCAACCAGAGGTAATAAGGCACCCTCTTAATCCCCAATATCAACTAACCCTAGCCTAAACACTTAGTTTCGACAACTCAAAATACCTAAATTCAATTATCAAGCTAAACCAAATATCTAAATTAATTAAACGTAAAAATCAATCCATATTAAGATCACCCAATTATGAAAACTCTTTGCCAAACTTCATATAGTTAGAAATTTGACAAACCCTATCTCATTTCTCAAACCCTAACTGAAAATCGCAATTAACTTCAAATACCACGAAAACCAATTAACTTCTCATCTGCAAAGCAAGTTGCTGATATGTTGACAAAGCATCTTGTTGAAGCCGATGAATTTACTAACAAGCTGGGAATGATTAATATATATTCGCAAGAGGACCATTTCCAATAAGCCCATCATCTTATAACCCAAGCAACCGCAAATACCATCATAAGCAAGTCTTTATTTTTGCCATTAGTTTAGGGATATTTGAATATATTCTTTTTTGTCTTTATTCTCCGTCATTAATGCTAGACAGGATCTTATGCGATTATGTAAATCCCTATCTCCCCGTATGAATCAACAAATTTTAGCGCTACAAGCTTTCAGAAGATATGTTAAATGCTTTATTTAACTTATGTTATATTTAATTTGGTAAGTACTCTCATTAAATAGTACGGCCTATTGAGGGCGGATATCAAAACCAACAATAAAGGTAAATATTATCAAAATACTTTCAAGTAAACATATATGATAAAATATACTTTTCATATTTGTATATTTTATAATTAAATAATTTTGTATGCTTAAAAAAGTAATTCGATATAAGATAACAATTGGAAGAAAAATAAATGATAATAAATTCAATGAAATATATATATATTTTTTCATATCGTTTGGGATTGGTGGGAGTAAGAAAAGGATGGTGAAGGAATTTGGTGGGACGATAAAACTGCATGATCAGGAGCAGAATTGGAATAAAACTCTTCCTAAATTCTCTCTATCTTTGAAGACAAAAGTTGTGCGAAAATGTGGTGGGTCATTTTAAGTCTCATCCCCAGAGCGTTTTGCCTTCCTTTGATTTTTTCTCTCCTCCAAACAAGGGAAAACTCCAATTCTCCCATATTTGTTTCCATATTTTCTTTCCTTTCAACTTCCCCTATCCAAACAGTAGGAAGGGGATGATAAACATTTTAATCTATATGTAATTATAATAATTGGCAATTCACCCATCAAATGCTTGAATCAACTAACAAGGGGTTGTTACAGCTTAACTAATGGCCTCTTGTTCGAGCGTTGAGTACGCAACCACGATAATGACTTGAAGGTAGCAAGGTGCCCCCATTGTGGGCCAACATTCCTACAAATTGGATTAGCTGGTTGCTCAGATACCTAGTAATAGGATCTAGAAAAGACATCAGATACCTGTTGATTCAAAAAAAAATTGGCAACTTGGCATGTTACGTTTAACTAAATTAGGGGTTCAAATTAAAATTGGGTGAGAATTTGTGAGACCCTATTGGAGGGTTGGACTATTGGAAGATGAGTGATGTACAGTGTGTGGAACAAATTAAAGAAGCTGGTTTTAGTGGGACGGTATAATAGTGGAGACTGTATCTACGCAATGCCTTAGGGTTATGGTTGTGGATGACGATGGAATTGCATATATGACCAGGATTGTCTCTGTGTGTGTGTGTGTGTGTGTGTTGATTCCCACTAACACAAAATTACATTATTTTATTTTCGCAATTTAAATGTGATTCTGCTGAAAGTTAATTTATTTGACAATATATATATATACATATTGTCAAGAGACATGTATTGCCCATTACGCTCCATAGTGGCTGGGGCATTACTAGCTGCTGAACTTTTTAAGAGAGTATTAAAGAAGTTTCAGGGTTTTCCTTGAAAATCGAATATCACTATTCACAATTAGGTCAATGAGCTTGCTCTGGAATGCACATTTTTAGTGCTTTATGAATCTGGATCTTTTGGAATATTGTACTTGAGAACAGAACCCGCATCATTTTGCCTTTTTGATTCTAATGCAATGGAGTCTGAATCTTCATCAGATTTATATAATGAATGGATATTGTCTTTACTTTATTTGGATATATCAGATTTTATTAACTTTTTCTTATTTTGGTATTTTTAAAATACAACTAAGAAAATTACAGTGCACAATTTTTTTATGAATCAACTGATATCCGTCGTCTTTTTTTTAATTATATTACTTTAGTATATTAGCAACTGATTAGCCTATTTTCAAGAGTGTTAGCTCACAATCGGAGCACATCACTACCTTTGAGAAATTATTGCGTCTAAATATGTAGGGTTCTACTATAAGATCACTAGTTAAACTGGAATAACTATTTGTCAGTTGATCTAACACAATGCTGAATTTCCGCATATGATGAAATGTAATTTTTTAAAAAAAGTGTTTTTTTAAGTTAAATTATTTAAGAATTATTTGTGTTGACGATGGGAAGAGTAGTTCAATTCAAGAAATTCCTACATTCAAGATTCCAGATTAATTGTTAATTAATTATCCTAAAAATCAGAAGTCCTGCTTAATAAGTTAATTATCCTAATTAAAATATCTAACATTACTATTTTTTTAAATAATGACCAAATAATTAATCATATATGTGTATCTGTAAAGCATTAAGAAGTCATTTGTTTACACTTTGGATCAATTTAATGCATTGTCCGCTAAGCATGGCATGCGCTCCCTCTCTCTCTGCTGATCTTTCTCATTGTATGCATTTATAAGCGTTGGAATCTTTCATATTCTGTTGTTATTGGTTTCCATTCATCTAAAAGTACTTTTACATTTTCTAAGCATTAGTGCCTTGTCAGACTTAGAAGTGGATTGTTGATCAGTTTCCATAGTAATGGTGGCGATTGATTGCATTGCACATGTACGGTGGGTTTAAAAAAATAGCGCAAATTGGGTGAGAAAGTAATTCAAGAGTTAATAAATCAGATTATGATTAAATCGGAGTCATACGGACTATATTAAAATAATATAATTTAATAGATTATATTTTATTTCATAAAATTAATAGGTAAAACTTATAATATTATTTTAATTTTAAATTGTTAGAGTTTAATTAAATATGGGTGATAAAAATATTGAGATAAAATAAATTAATTTTATATTATTTTCTCATGAGAAAATTTGTTTAAATAGAAAATAGAGAATTAAATATTAGTTTTATTACTATATTTGTTTTTAAAATTAATTAACTATATATTACCACTTTGGTTTCATTTTTCAATATTTTTTAGCCTTCAAGGAGTTTTTTAACCAAACCGGTTGACCCACCGGTCTAACCAAGTTGGCCTGGTCTTCAGTTCAGCAATCAATCAGATCAAACCTGTTAGGATCAGGCACTTACCACTAGGTTAAAAGGTATAGCTGTTAGTCAGGGCGCAACTTTATTTCCTTTACCCACAGTAGAGCAGACGTTCAAACGCCATAGTTCGACTATGACTTAGCCCCTCGGGCCTCCGTCATGGGACAATTGATAACATGCATTGGCCAACAAGCTCCCCCTCAGCAATTGTCCTGCTGGTAATCGAACCCATGACCTTGACTCTGATATAAATATGATCAAATAAAACATATTATCTACCCTATATAAATATGACCAAAAAAGTACTCTTCAAATTATTTACAGACAAAAAAATTCTTTTAGAAATGGCTGGTAGAAAAATAGTTTCCCCCGTTAATCCAACATAGACTACGTGTGTGTGTGTGTATCTGTCTGTCTGTCGTCTCTCTCCCGTGTGTAATGGGCTAGATGAAATACCTATTTGATCTTTATATGCGAAACATTTTTGTACGTTCTCCGTACAGTGAAGATGGAAACAGAAAATTGTCAAAATAAGAGTGTCATTGAATCATTACATCATATATTTAAAACACAACTTCATAATTATATAAGCATGCATGTGCGAGAATTTGTTTTGATATTATATGGCTTTCTTTGTTTTTTTTTAAAGCTAGAATCTACTCCACCTTATGATCCACGGGGCGATATATATATGGATTAACATGATATTAATTACAATATTCAAATAAAATATAAATCACATTACTTCGTAAATTTAAGGTTTTTTTATTAGGGATTCAATGTTATTTGAAAAATATTTTGTGATCTTTTTTTTTGCCCACGTTTTCGTAGAAAATTTCATGTCACCCCCACCAAAATTCATCAACACATCTTTAAACTTATTTAAAGGCTTACATTTTAAATAAACCTTCAAAAAAACCTCAAGTCATATCAAGCTTTTAGAAGGTTCAAACAAAGTTTATATTAAAAAAAAAGTGCATATTTGAGAAATCTTTCCCAAACGGTACTTACAAGTTAAAAGGCATATCAAAATCCGTAAAAAGCATATCGAAATTTGTAAAAAGCATCTCAAAATCCGTAAATTCTTCTCGGAATCTGTAAATTCTTTTCTCCCAATAAATTCCCAAACACACACTTTCTCATGCTTGAGACATTAATGTTAAGCCTAATTTGATGCTTACATTTTAAATAGACTTTTAAGAATGCCTCAAGTGATATCAAACTTTTAGAAGGTTCAAACTTGATACGGTCTTAGGCTTGAGACAATCTTAATCCTTATTTGGCCTAACCAATTTCCACACTTACTAAAACTTTTTCCTTGCATTGATATGCACATTTAATTCAAGGATTTTTTCCTCATTATATAAACTGATTTATTTCCTAACCAATTTATGTGATTTGTGATTTTCCCTCTCATTTGTTCCTTTTTTTTTTCAGTTGAAGGGAAATTTTGCTCTAAAATAATTCATATAGGAGCAATTGCTACACAGAAATTTTGTTCGGAGTAATGTCAGCTCGGAAATGTGAAATCTAAACCAAATGCTCAAACTCAAGCACTAAATCTGCACACGTCTTAATTTGCCTCTTTTTAAGCCAATATTATCTGAAGTAGAGTGTTAGCAGCAAAAAATTAAGAAGGAAAGCTATGAAAATATAGAGAAATAAGCTACGCATATCTCTTAGTTTTTTTTTTACACAGAAGAGGGCTATAACACTGAGAAGAAATCATATTAAACTAAGATATTATATCAAACTAGGGAGATCAATTCCTTTACACAATTTATTAATCAAAGCTCATAAATGAGATGGACAAATGTCGAATGATGAGTATGTTTTTTCCCTCTTGCCCATCCTGTTCACCAGAGTTTTGCTTCGGTTACATCGGATCCGACACACGTCGTATACCTGGTTGTTATGGGTATGTCTCCTACTAGAGATTTTTACATACACTGAAATTTAAACTCGAGATATCATTTAAACTAAACTAAGTCACTTGGACAAACACAACATTGAGTATGTTGCTTATTATGTAATATGCATTTATGTTGCCATGGGCTTAGGATTCTTATACTGAACTTATGACTATTGAAATATCAATCATTGGGTCTTAAGCCCATTTGGGTACTTTAATTTGATACTTTGAATATTACTTTTGTGCAACCATCTTGTAATGGCCATTGATGGAACACTTGCAATACAGTTGTTGAGTCTCTTTCAAAAAGGCTGAATTAAGTTATAATTCTCAAAAACAAACTTTTTGGGCTTTTGTGGTTGATGGGTCATGTAAGGTCACAGATGTGCTGTCCCCTATGGACGATCGGTCTCCCAAGAGAATTATTAGTTTTCGTTATCAATTAATCATTAAAAAAGTGGATTCATCCTTTAGATATTAAAAAAAGAATTTATCATCGATTAAATATTTTGACTCTTTTAATGTGTATTGAGATCTATATACTAAATACTGATGATCTTCAGAAGATTAAACACAATAATTACAAGTGTATTTTTTTAATCAAAAGCCTATATACTAATGATCTATATACTAAATACTAAAGTTCAAAAAACTAGACCGAGCATTTAACCTGGTGAGACAGTGGTTTAAGGGTTGATAGGTTATATCAGGGTCAACTCAGAGTCAGACCGGTTATGTTAAAATAATATGATTTGATACTTTTTTTTATTTTATAAAAATTAATAGGTAAAACTCAAAATATTTTTTATTTTACCGATATTTTAAATTTTTAGAGTTTAATTAAATATGAATGATAAAAAATATTTGGATAAAATGAATTAATTTTATCTTATTTCTTCATTAGTAAATTTGTTTAAATAGAAAATAAAGAATTAAATGCTAGTTTTATTATTATATTTGGTTTTAAAATTAATTAACCCTATCTTCTTACTCTGGTTCCATTTTTCAATTTTTTTAGCTTTCAATTTTTTTTATAAATAAACCGGTTTGACCGGTTCAACATCGAAATTGGATCGAATCGATGATCAGTTCACCGGTTTCCATCCTAAACCGGTCGGTCTACCCCCTTTTCTTACTTTGCACATACATTGTTCACAGTAGCAGGAACAATTTTCGTATAACTCTCATCATCGTTAACAACTTCGTATAGAGGATTTTCTCGGCTTGTCCCAGACGGGATTTTTTCGCATTTAAAAAAAAAGTAATTGTTATAGTGGTTTTAGATTTGTATGTCTGTGTGTCTATGTATATCGTTCCTGGCTACATAAAAAGATACTCAGGATTTTCTGGCCCAAAAAAAAAAAAGATGCTCTGGATCTAGATTTGAAATTACAATTAACTTACACAAACATAAGGTACAGTAACCACAGTAAATTTTGTGGTTTAATTTGAATTTGAAATATTATGAATGAACCACATCGCAGCCCCTCTAACACAATTTATAAATTAAAGCCACATCAAGTATATAGGAAGTCCCACAACAAAATGAAAATACCGTTAATTCAAAGAATGATGGGGACTTTTTTCTACTGGTAATTCACTACCAGAAAAATCAGATTTAACGACGAAATTAGCAACGGAAAAATCAGAAACGGAAAAAGTTCGTCGTTGAAACGAGAGTCGCTAAATTTAGCAATGGAAAATTTAGCGACAGAATTTTCCCTCGCTGATTCCGTCGCTAAATTATTTTCCCTCACTAATTCCGTCACTAATTAGAATATTATGCCTTACTTTTCTGTTTTTCCCTCACTAATTACAATATTATATCTTACTTTTCCGTCGCTAAATGGGCAATTATTCTGTCACTAAATGGGCAATTATTCCATCGCTAAATAAGTAATTATATGTATTCAGCATTTCTATATTTGATAATTCTATTGCTAAATTTGTCGTTGATTTTAGATACGAATCAACTAACACATTTACAAAATATTTTATAAACAAATCTTGTTTAATTACACAACTGACTCAAAAAACAAATTTTAAATAGTAATATCAAATATATAGCGTCTTTAACTACAAGCATACATTATAAACATAAGCCTCAACATCATTCTTCTTTGAGAAAATCAGCTATAGGTCCCAAGGAAGCAAAAAAACCAGTAAATGGTCTCAAGGAAGCAAAAAATTGATGTCAGGTCCCATGGGACCTTTTAATGGTTAATTGGAATTTGTAAAAGACCAGATTGCCCTCACTCAGTGGTTGTGAAATATTTTGAAAAGTGAGGTTGGACGCAGAATGTTCGCTCCACTGGTTTGAAAAGCGCTGACCCGCCTCTACTCGGCTGAAGCCATCGCTCTATTCGCCTAAAGTCGTCGCTCTACTAGCCTGAAGCTGTCGCTTTTGAAAATCGCAAACCTGCCTCTCGTGATTGAAGCCATCGACCCATCTCGCTGTGAAGCCGTGGCTCTGCTCCCGTGAAACCGTCGCTCTACTCGCCTTGAAGTCATCGCATTGGTTATCTTTTTTAATTCAATCGCTTGTTTCTTCTTGTTTGGATGGGTAAAGCAAATGTTTATTGGTGGGTTTTGGTTTGCTTTGGGTGGTAATATATAGGTTATTCCAACTGTTGTGGTCGTTGAATCGAGGTAGCTATTTATTGGGCTTCTCTTGATCCTCTTGGTTGCAAACTGTTGGTCATCTTTCTGAAATACATTTCATGAGTTTTTGTAATAATTGTTTCTTTATGTCTGGATTTATTTTTCAAGTGCCGCTGAACCTTTATTTTTTTTTGTGTTTCTCTGTGCTAAAGCTTATCTAGCTATGTGCAAGCAGCCTCCAAGTAGGGATACCAAGATCATTCTTTTTGTGTGTTTCTCTGTTTTAGACTCACTGCAAGTCAAATCCCAAGTTTAACTTCCATAAATACATGATATGGACCCTTGAAGATGATTGTAAACAAGTTGTTGGTCTAAGGTAAGTGCCTCTCTGGATTCAATTTGCAATTTGTAAATATGTAATAACTGGTAATGATGTTGTGCATATCATACATATTGATCAATCCGACTGCTTTATCTTTCTTGTTTGTCTTATTATGTGAATGAAACGATTCTGTACTTATGATCATACTGGTTTTGGTTGCAATTGGTACCTTTGGATATTTGTGGTCATCTTTTTGTTGCTCAATGTTAATTGCTTGCAATCGTTTCTTTTGGTTTTGTTATTTGTCGAAAACATTACTTTTTGTCATCTTTTGGTTTTGTTATTTGTCAAAAGCATTACTTTCTGTCAAAAACATTACTTTGGATATTTGTGGTCATCTTTTTGTGTATTGTGATGTGCATGTAATTTATTCTACTTAAAGATTTATCATGTCTCAATTATGTACAAATAATACAAGAAAAGTAAAACAGTTACTTGTACTTTTATTTATTAATCCATTAAGTATACTCGAATAGGACCAAACCTTATTTCTTTGCTATGTCGTAATTTTCTAGTTCTTTTCTTCTATCAACATGGCTTCTAACAAATTGATCTTATAGTAGCCTTTGAATTCTGAACATAAGATCCGATAGTTTAGCTATGTAACTTACTGAATCAACTTTAAGTAAGAGTTGGTAAATCTATTGGGGTTTTGAATCCTTTTATAGGCTACCCACAAAGTTTAAAAGTGCTTTAATGAGAGAATGGTTCTTATACATTCACTCTTGTAAATTGTAATTGTACTTTCTCCTCCTTCCTTTCAATTTTGGCTTCAATAGTTTGTACAGTCATGTAAATGAAGGCTTATGGTCATCCATGGGTAATCCCTTTACAAAGAATATATCAATGAGGGGCTTGCTTCTAATTTTTCTGTCATGTAAGAATATATCAATGTGTCAAGAATATATCAATGCTTCTAATTTTTCTTTCAAATTCTTTGATACCCACTTTTTATCTCTCTATTTATCCCATTGTACTGATATGCATTCTTTCAGCTTCAACTGGCTGTGGGCACTAAGTTGGAGCATCTTATAATACAATTAGCTTGAGTACCTTGAGGAAGCACACCTAAAGGACTTGATTAAGAAGCATTCTAAGTTCATCAGCTACCCAATTGGTGAACAAGCAGAAGCCTTCTTGGATGAGGAAGCCTGAAGAGATTACAAATGAGGAATATACGGCTTTCTATAAGAGGCTTACTAATGATTGGAAAGGCCATTTGGCTATCAAACTGTTGAGGGTCAGCTGGAATTTAAGGTTATCCTCTTCATACCCAAGAGGACACCATTTGATCTCTTTAACTAGTTGGTTTTGTAATATTATTTAGATGTTCCTTTACGATTTTTAATTGTACACATTTGACTGTTCCTTTTGTAACTTTATGTTCAATAAGTTCTGAGTCATATAAATTTATGTGGCCAAACCTAATTCGATGATTGAGTTGTGAGTGATACTATCTTCATTTTCAGTTTCGTAAAATTGGTTGTTGACAACCCCAGCAACAGTGGTTGATAACCTCACCAGGGTTAATTTACAATCCGAGCTGCTGTCATTGACAACCTCACTAGGCTATCATTTACATCCCCAGCAGCTATTATTGACAACCCCATAAGCTTCATTTACAACCCTACCAGCTTTTATTGCAACCCTACTATATTGTCATTTACATCCCCAATAACTGTCATTGACAACCCCACCATGCTTCATTTATAACCCCAACTGCTGTCATTGACACCCTCACCAGGCTGTTATTTACAATGCCAGCAACTCTCATTAACAACCTAACCAGGGTTAATTTACAACCTCAGTAGCTATCATTGACAACCCCACCAGCTTCATTTACAACCCACTAGCTTTCGTTGAAAACCATTAATACCATGTTATACCTATATATCCAAATTTCAATAACCATTTATATATACATTTACATATTGCTAGACCTAACCAAAATGCATCGACAACAAAATATATATTTACATGATGCCAAAAATATATCAGCAACAAAATATACATTTACATTATGTACATTATGTTTACATCGGCGACAAAATGTACATTTACATTATGTCTTCAGTAGCATAAGTGGTACTGTTTGTTTCCACTTTATTGGTCTAATATTAAGTACCTCTACCTGGTTCTTAAAATTAAATAATGTGGCTCAGATATATATCTCACTTTTAAACATGCTACCAGACCATTGATTCATCTCTTATATCCTTTAGCTGTCACTGGTGGGGTTGTTAGTATATGGTGCTTGGGTTGTAAACGGAGCCTGGTGGGGTTGTTAGTGACAATTGCTTGGGCTGCAAATGACAGCTGGTGGGGTTGTTAGTGGCAGTTGCTTGGGTTGTAAATGGGAGATGCTGAGGTTGTAAATGGGAGCTGCAGGAGTTGTTAATGGAAGCTATTGGGGTTATAAATGGGAGCTGTAGGAGTTGTTAATGGCAGCTGGTGGGGTTGTAAATGGGAACTGCAGGGGTTGTTAATGGCAGCTGGTGGGGTTGTAAATGGTAGTTGCTGGGGTTGTTAATGGCAGCTGGTGGGGTGGTAAATGGCACTGCTGGGGTTGTTAATGGCAGCTGCAGGGGCTGTAAATGACAACTGCTGGGGTTATTAATGGAAGCTAGTGGGGTTGTAAATGGCAGCTTGTGGGGTTGTAAATGGGAGCTGCAAGGTTGTTACTGGCAGATGGTGGGGTTGTAAATGGGAGCTTTATGCAGAAATCATAGTTGAAACATTCACCACAGCATTACCAAAACATTTTGCTTTATGCAGAAGAGACAAAAAAGCCTACAAAAGCAACAAGCCAACAACAAATTACGTTACATATGCAAATGTTGGCCATCTGTACATTTGTAGTTTAGCTTAATTCTCCTCCACGTCCCTCGCCGGATTTGCATTTCTTGGAGAAAGAATAAACATATTATGCTGTTATTTAATTGAACATTTGCAGGGCGTAATTGTGACTAAAAACACACCAATTCAAAAGTTGTTTGTAGTTGTCCCTTTATTTGTGTCTAGAAAAAAGTGACTTAAGTTTCAATTGCAAATTATATTAAAACCAATAAAATGAAAGGAACAAGTCAACATAAAGTTGTAAATTATATTAAAATCAATAAAACCAACTTTACATTTTACATATAAGTAGAAACGAATTTACAATCCGAAAGGAATGTATACAATTAAAAACGAAAGGAACAACTAAAGCTGATACTCCTTAAGGAATAAGGTTATCGTAGTTCCCTTGCCAAGATTCTCCCTAGAGATGTCCCTGGTGGCAGTGAATGACCCACCAGCATGAGATTCCCAAACACATTATTCATCATCATTGCGCTTTGAGGTAACAATGACCTTCTCGATAACAAGATAAGCTGAGTAAAAACCAACACCAAACTGCCCAATCAAGAGCCTCCATGAATTCTTGGGTTCCAGACCTTCATCTCGCTCACAAATCTGATTAGTAGCAGCGAAAAACAAATATAATTTTTTCTTGACCATGAACCTCATGGAAGGTTCCAATAAAAACTGAATAATAAATCCCGATGACTAACCTCCTCAGCTAACACTTCATTATTTTCAACCATTACTCTAGTGTCACCAGATTTGAAGTATAAATGGAGGTGATAAATTCAGTCTATAATGACTCTTATAGATTTCTTATTCAAAATTTAACTTAACAACAAACGTAAAAAAGTTTTTGTTTACTTGAATTAACCACACAAAGCAATTAGCTTGTTACAACCATGGAAAACTGTATATGATCTTATGTCTACAATCTAAATCTCAATATCACCAGTCACCAGATATTATTTTCAAAATGCAAACTATAGATAAAAAGTTATGCCACTTCAAACTGATACTGGTTCCATCCAATGGAAGGAAAAATTTGGAAGTAGGATGATAAATCTCAATATTTGATATATTTTTAGTGCCAAAACTTAGTCTTTTATTACTCATGATCGGCTTGATTGGGTTAATTAAATAATTATTATGTAAAAGGGCAATTATATCAATTTTAGGAGTTTTGAATTATTTTGATTCTTAGATGATTTTGTACTAGGGACTTGTTAATTATCTATTGGAGATTCTATTAGTTTTTCTTTTTGTGCAGATAAAAAAAAAAAGAAAAGATAGAGGGGGCACAAAAAGAGAATTATCCATTCATTATGGGGGGAAGACGAAGCCACCACTGTGCATTAATGGAATTATCCATTAATTCCTCCAATCATTCTACATTTGGGCCACAAACTGGAAAGCCCAAGAGGGAATCATGAATTCATGAATTGGAAGAGAAATCGCCACGCACCAGGAAAAAAAAGGAAGCAAGCCGCCACTGTTGATTACATCATCAATCAACCCATTATTTCATTCACGGGGCCCATAAAAAGACCTAGCCACCTCTTTTTCTGAAATTAATTCCTCCATTTCAGGGAAGCAGGGGAAGACAGAGGGGGGAGGAATAAGCACTCACGCCTAAAGGATCCATCCCAAAACTCGCTGGCTCTATTCATTTTCCTTCACGCAACAAATTCACACCGCCGCCAAGCTTCTTTATTAATCATTTCCCACGTCCACTTCGTCTCCATTTCAGTGCCGTCACACCTCTGGAAAATTCTCTTGCTTGTTCTTTCATCCAGACACGTCGTACACTACTTCAGCTCCCTTTGTTCGCTGCTCCCCAAGATTCCATCGCTCAAACCTCACAACACCATGACCATAGAAGTTCAACAATTCGGGGAAACTAACTCTCCAACAATGAATGGCTAATTGCATCATCCAATGGTGATGATAAAGCTAACCGGAGTCCTTGAGCAATTAGGGGAGTTCTCTAAATTTTAATTTCACTTTCCAATTTTTTTGTATGTGCAAATTATAATTCTAGGTTGCTAGATGTTATGATTTGTATGTATGAAAGAGGATTATTATCGGTTGATGTAATTTGGATTGTGATACTTGTGTTAGATTGGTACTTTGGATTGTGATTGGACTATAGCTCTATTGTTATTCAATTACTTTCCTTTATTCTCTTAAATTCAATTGATTTGCTAGGGTTCTAGAAATTAATTGGATGTAAAGAGGATCTTTTATAAATCTAACATGAGCTAAGCACTAAAGATATTCCTAATTGATTAATTGAGTCTAGGTTTAGATTATTTTAACAAGTTAAGAATATTGATTAGTAAGGGTCCTTACTAGTCCTTGTGCTTAGTTAAAAGGAGAACTCAATATTAAAATTGGGCGAGGAAGGTTAGTGGATTCAATCACCTAGGACATTCACTTTATAGAATTTAAATACATCCATTAGTTTAATTAGATAAAAAAAATACTCTTGATACTTCTTGGTTAATTTGTTCTTTGCGCTTGATTATTAGTAATTCAATATAGGTTCCAGATAGAGATCGACCTAGGTTAGTGCCATTATATTGCATTCTAGCTTAGTTTTATTTGAAAGCCCCACGACAAGGCTTTATTAAATTGGCACCGTTGCCGGGGAGCATTGAGCTACCAGGTAATTGAGTGTCAATTATCGAATTGACCGGGTATTGTTTCTATTTTGTTTTTTTTCTTTTGCTTTTCCTTTTTAGACTTAAAAAAACTTGAAAAAATTCAAATTTTTGTTTTCTTTGGGCACCTTATCATTTTCTGTTGTTGTTCTGAGTGTGTATGACCAGATCTAAAGAACAAGAAATTGTTCCATTGGATAAAGAAATAGATAAAACATTTAGAGCACTAAGAAAAGAGAGGAGAGGTGAAGGTACAAGCACTTCAATTCCATTGTTGCAAGTACCCTTTGAACACTCTTCACACATTGCATCTAGGGCATCTTCACTTGATACTTGTCATAACCTTGGCATATCTGATTCTTAGTCATCATTAGGAGATTACATTGATAATCATTTTGTAATGGATCCTGATGGTGAGATTCCTAGACAAAATCAAAAGCATAATGATGAACATATACCCAATGATGTGAACAATGAAATTGGGAATAGAAGCATAAGGGAGATGAATTCATCAAATGTTGATTATAATCCTTATGGCTTCTACAATTTTGATGCAAATTTTGAGTGGAAAGGTCATTTGATAAGTGCCTTACCTAAATTTTATGGCAATGCAGGAGAGGATCCTCATCTGCATCTTCAGAATCTTCACATGGTGTGTTCGTCCATGAAGCCTCCTGGAGCTCGATTAGATGATGTTTTGAGCCGAGCCTTCTTGTTTTCTGTGGATGGTAAGGCAAAGGAATGGCTTCACATGCTTCCATAACACTTTGCTACATTAACTTGGGAGCAATTGAAGAAAGCCTTTCTAGAGAAATACTTTCCAGCTTCAAGAACAGCCAAAATGAGAAAGGAGATTTATAGCATCCAACAAGCTGTAGGGGAAAGCCTTTTTGAGTATTGGAGTCGATTTCTAGCCCTACTAGCTCGTTGCCCTCATAATTAAATTGCTCAATCTCATTTGGTGCAATATTTTTATGATGGATTGTTAGATAATATGAAGGCCACTATTGATGCTGCTGCCGGTGGTTCTTTGATTGATTTAACTTCTCAAGGAGCATGGGATTTACTTGAAAAGATGGCTGCAAACAACCAACAATTTGGTGCAAGGGAAGTAGCTCAATCTTGTGGAGTTGGAGCTTGGTCGGGCGATGAGATCTTGAACAAACTAGCCATCCTAAGTGATCAAGTGGGATGTATGCAGAAAACTATGCAAGCTCAACAAGTTCACGATGTTAATGCCACTAGCTCTACTCCTATGTCTCAAGCTCTTGTACCTTCATCATGCGATATTTGTGCTAGTCCTATGCATACTACTCTCAATTGACCGTCTCAATGTGAATCCGCTAAGGTGGCATCCATGAATTTCCAAAGACCTACCCAATTCTATCAAAGAGAGCCATATCCTAATGCGTACAATAAGGGATATCAAGCGGGTCAAGGCAAGGACAATATGTACAGAGGTGCTGGAACTTCTCAAGGGCAATTTGGAAATGTCCCTATGAACTCCAATTATTTCCCTTCAACATCTAGGGAAGTGCCTATCCAAGAACCAGATAGGGATGAAGTCTTAATGAAGATGATGGGTAAACTTTGTGACAAGATTGAGCAAATGGAGGTGAAGCACAACGATCTCACTACCTTTATTTCCAAATTGTCTAACTCAAGAAGTGAAGAAGATGCTAAGAAAGGAAGTTTGCCGTCTAATGTTGTGATGAATCCTAAGGCACTTAACGTGATTACACTACGAAGTGGTAAAGAAGTTGGGTTTAAAGACAAGGAGGATGAAGACATAGAAGTTGATCATGATAAAGAAATGCAAGAAAAAGCCTCAACTTCTATTGCTGTACCTTCATCCGAAAGCAATAAAGAGAAGACCCTTTTGAAGAAAAAGCCATCCGCACAAGCTGATATTCAAGTGGATGATGTAGCTAAAAGTGAAGTCCAAATGCACTGTGATGGAGCCTCAAGCATTAAAGGTAAAAAGGTAAATCTCATAGACCTTCCCTTCCCTCATTCCTATCTTCAAGGCATGAAAATGGCAAGTGAAAAGCATGATAATGAATTGTATGAACTGTTTAGCAAAATTGAAGTCAATATGCCTTTGCTTGAATTGGTCAAACAACCAAAGTATGCCAAAATTCTAAGGGACCTATGTAAATATAAGAATAGATTCAAGCCAAATGAGATGGTCCAATTGCCTTCCAATGTGAGTGCTTTGTTCAAACCTCAACTACCGGTTAAGTGTCAAGATCCGGGTAGTTTTAATATTCCTTGCACTATTGGGAAGCATACTATTCAGAAGGCATTACTTGACCTAGGGGCAGCGATAAATGTTATGCCAAAATCAGTCTATGAGTCCCTATGTACTACTATTCTCAAGCCCACTAGTGTTATTTTGCAATTGGCTGATCAAACTGTTAGATATCCACATGGGGTTCTTGAGGATGTACTAGTGAAGGTTAAAGATTTGATCATTCCTGCAGACTTTTATGTTTTAGACATGTCTAAGGATACTTTGAGTGAAGGGGGATTGATTTTAGGTAGACCTTTTATGAGGACTGCAAGAACTGATATCAAAATGCACGAAGGTTCCATTACTATGTCTATTGGTGATAATTTTGTGCATTTCAACATGTATGAAACAATGAAACAACCACATGAAGATTACTCGTTGCTTGATGTTCATTTTATTGATGAATTGCATGATAATACTTCTATTGAGCGTGAATTGGTTTCTCACAAGCAATTGAGTCATGTTGATGTAATAATTATTACTGCTACCCCTTCTCACCCCTATTCTTCTATTTCCTCCTCACATGGTAGTAACGTGCAGTGTTCTAATGCTTGTTCATTGGATTACACTCTTTCCACTCCATGTGTTGTTTTACCTACTGATGCTATGCTTGTTGAGTCTTCCACTAACCCAGATACGTTCGAGAAAGGTGTTGTTTGTGACAATAGTGCAGGGTATAGTGGAGCTGCTAAGACTCAGGCAAAGAGGCCGTTGAATATTTTGCAAGCCTTGAAACATGTTTCTAAACCAGTGAAGGTGGTTTGCCAACTCCATACTAATCTGCCACCTAACCAAGAGAAGCCCTTAAGTTCTAAGAATGGCTTTGGAAGCTTGTTACTACTACCATTTCATGCTCTGTCCATTGATTTAAATAAACTCACTTATGAGGAGCTTCAAGCACAAAAGAACACATTTGAAGTTGGTGACTACGTTATGGCTTACGTGCCTCATTACACTACTCCTCATGAGGAATTCAAGGAGACATGGATTGGTCCATTAGAAGTGGTGGCCAAATGTGATAAGAGGAGTTACAAACTGAAGGATGGTTATGGTGGGCATTTCCACACTCGAGCCAATCGTCTCCGCCTCTACCACGAGAGCTACAAGCGTCCATGATAAGGTTGTATCCTTCCTTTCTCTTGTTCTTATTGTTTTGGACTGATTTACATGATTATATGTTTAAGAACAAGTGTGGGGGAGGGTGTCATCAGTAGGAAAGATAGATATGTTATGTTTAGTGTGTATTGTTTTTGTTTGTATTGTGTTTTAGGACGTAATTGTGACTCTCTCTTCACATTGATCTCTTACTGTTTGAGCTTCATTGTTTACTATGGATCCGTGTTTACATTGAGGATAATGTAAGAGATAAGTGTGGGGGGAGTGAGTTGTTGTTATGTGTGAGAACTCTCTTAGTTACTTTGGGTTAAATTGAAAAAAAAAATTTGGACTGATTTGGTTAGTAAAATGCACATTTTGAGCCTTGAAAACTTATTTTTGTGATGAATTGGCATATGTTTTAGTATCTCAATCACAATTTGGTTAATTGTGACTTAGAACTTGATGAAAGGAAGTGTTAATGTCATATGCATTAAGTTCAAAGATTGATGCTTTGATTAAGATTGATGAATGCAATTAGGAAACATAAAGCCTTGATGGAAGGATTTTGGGCCTATTTGTTCATTTCATATGAGAGATACATCCATCTATTCCATTACTCTCTAGAACTTGTCTTGGTTCTTGCTTGAGATTGCACTTGTATTGGCATGATAGATATGATTTAAGCATTTATTTCATTAGCCAGATAAACCAAAATGCCTACCCTAACATCATTCTCCATTGTTCAACCCCTTTGAGCCCATCATTTTCATTTCATAAACCACTGTTTCATCACATTTTAGGCTCGAGTGCATTGTGTTATTTCTCAAGACAAAACATGATTGCATCATTGGATATTTATATACATTCTCAAATTTGTTTATGCAATGTTAAAAAAACAAAGAAGAAAAGAAAAAAACCGAAAAAAAAGAAAGAAAAGAAATAAAAGAAAAAAATTGAAGAAGGCAAGTATAAAAAAACTGATGATGATTGAGAAAAGCAAAAAAAAATGAAAGGTCCATATTCATTGCATTGCATTATATAGTCATGTGTGCAAGTGTTTGATGATGCTATTGTGTAATTGTCTTACCATTTTTGCATGTACTTGATCCTATATTTTCATTTGTCTCTATCCATCCAGTTATTTACCTACCATCTCATTTATTGACCTTTCCAAGATTACAACCTAATAAAAGACCTATTGATCTATTTGTGCCGTTACTACTAGCGATGGAGAGCCTAGAACCATTACAAGCATATGGTAGAGTTTGGTTTGATGGATGATTGAGTGAAAAATACCCTACTGAGAGAATTAAGCACAAACACTTAACCTTGTGAGGGTTTCTTAGTTGCATTTGTCTTTATTAATCTTTGCATCATTGCTTGGTTCTTTCGGCATACGTGATAAGTCATTATTACCAATTGTGGTTTTTGATACTTGCATTTGCTTATTCATTTTACTATTGGCTCTTGACTTGATATAATTTTTCCCAGGAGTGCAAAAGGCTAAGTGTGGGGGAGTTGATAAATCTCAATATTTGATATATTTTTAGTGCCAAAACTTAGTCTTTTATTACTCATGATCGGCTTGATTGGGTTAATTAAATAATTATTATGTAAAAGGGCAATTATATCAATTTTAGGAGTTTTGAATTATTTTGATTCTTAGATGATTTTGTACTAGGGACTTGTTAATTATCTATTGGAGATTCTATTAGTTTTTCTTTTTGTGCAGATAAAAAAAAAGAAAAGATAGAGGGGGCACAAAAAGAGAATTATCCATTCATTATGGGGGGAAGACGAAGCCACCACTGTGCATTAATGGAATTATCCATTAATTCCTCCAATCATTCTGCATTTGGGCCACAAACTGGAAAGCCCAAGAGGGAATCATGAATTCATGAATTGGAAGAGAAATCGCCACGCACCAGGAAAAAAAAGGAAGCAAGCCGCCACTGTTGATTACATCATCAATCAACCCATTATTTCATTCACGG
>JANTPZ010137679.1:0-10607 GCA_025593235.1 Vachellia pachyceras
GCCATTAGAGAGATACATCTGATCCATGGTTGGTCCTTCTAGAAGAGAGAGATTGTTCCTAGCAGAATAGTTTCCTTTCTCCAAGACTAGAACTTTGTAACCAGCTTTTGCCAGAACTCCAGCGACCACACCACCGCCTGATCCGGAGCCAACCACCACGGCATCACAGTGGATGACTAAAGAAGGAGATGATGATTTCGGACGAGTGACGGAAACCGGGAATCCGAATCGTCGAAGAGCATCTGCAGTTATGTTACGAGGGTAATCTAGGTGGAGAAGACCCTTGTTAAGAGGTCCGATGACGTCTTCAGTCTCATGGTCATCGTCATCTTTATGCTGCTTTTTTAACCGGGCTTTGAAGTCTGGGTCGGGTCCTTTGTATCCGATTGCTTTCCATGACGGGTTGTCTTCTGCTTCATCTAACTGAAAATGGAGGAATGACATGTATCATCAGTGTACAAGGTTCGAAGCAATAGTAAAGCCTATAATAAAGAGACCAAGCTAAGCCCATGCCCTGTAATAACAAAAACTTCCTTAAAAAATTGTTTGACACAAGTAATTGCGTGGTAATTAATAATCATAATTAATCAAAATCCCGCCTAACTCTAGGAATTGTATGTGAAGTTGATATTATTGCATTGCATGTTTGCTTTGGAGGGCATATTAGGTGGAGATCATCATGCATATATCATTCATACTCGATTTGGTATTCTTGTCTGTAACTATCTCATGAGAACCAATGAAAAATGGTTGATTGATTAACTCTGTATAAAACAAAGCATCTTTTCTTTTAACTCTGACTCTGTTTAAGAGCATCAAGAAACACTACAATACTTGAAGAAAAGGGTTCGTAAATGACTTATATCATGGACTACGGAAAATTCTTATAAAATAAATCCTACATTTAGCACCCACACTAAGTAATTATAGTTAATAATGTTGGGGACCTGAGTGAAGAAGACGAGGAGAGCGAGGAGCTTGATGGTACGGAAGAACATGCGGAGGAGAGGGAAGAAGCTGAGAGACCAACCCTGCACGATACGCTGCCGTTTCTGGAGAGGCAGATCTGGAAAACTGTGGAAGAAGGGGAACACCCATGACATGCTATCTACGCCGCACAGGATCACTGTCCTAATCCACGTGGATAGAAGCCACAGCGTCACCTTCAGCATCCACGTCTTTGGGTGGTGCAGCCGACTGCTTACAACTCGCCCTAGCTACACCCACACATATTGTATCCCACCACACATCACCAATCCAGTAATTAATTACAGTAATGTTTTTTATTAATTAATTAATTATATATATATATGCATTATATATTTCTTGCGTGTCCCTGTTTTTGCTTTTTAATGCAAAGGAAAAGTTCATGCTTCGAATAGGAAACATCCTAGCACATGCTCTACTTCCAACTGCAATAATGATACAAAGCAAACTACATATCTCCTTAAAAAAATAAAGTGGTGGTGAAACCCTACACGCTCATGTGTTCCGGCCATGGAAGCCGAAGTCCGGTAGAAGGCGGCTGCATCAGAGTCGTCGTCACCTGCGGCGGCGGTGGAAGGCAGGAAAGTGTCACAGAGAGCGGTGAGGGACGTCATTTGGCGACGTGACAGAGAAGTGGGTAGGGTTTGGTGTTTGAAGTGTGAGTGAACATCATCATCAGCACCACCCACGAGAAGTGTGCGCGTATCAATACTTCCAAGCTCTATCACTGTTTTGTCTTTAGTCCCTCCAATGGCTTCCATTCCCAAACCTGCTTCTCCATACCTTCCTCTCTCATTCTCCATCTCTGTTTTTCTCTGCAACTATATATATCTAGCTACTTAATTCACATAGATCACAATGCAACACCTACCTAGCTTACAGGGCTTATATATATATATATAAGAAGTTGTGAGGAGTGGAAATGACGTGGCGAGTCTTGTTGGTAGAGGAAAAGGGACGGGAACATGTGGAAGCGAAGAAGAATGAGAGAGAGAGATGAGCAAGTTGATGATATGTGAAGAAGAAAAATTCAAAAGGGAAATGTGTGTGTGTGATGATGATGAGTAGTAACTAATGAGTAATTAAGAGGAGAGAATTGTGGGTCTTTGGTGTGATGAATGAATAAATTAAATGGAGGTAACGCCTAACGCTACGCATTAACTCAATCCATCTGCCTCCGTTCAAGTTGATGCATTCTTCAAATATTTCCACGTACTGCTCAAACATTGCTTTGTTGTCCCTGTCCGTTGTTTGTCCAACCATATGGCCCGGCCACATACTCATCTTGTCGTTTTGGTAAGTAACTTCTAACATGTTTCACATTTTATATGTACTGATCAGAAAAACTTTAAACCTCATTAATTTTACCTTAAAATTCAATAATTTTTTAACTTTATCACTATTTAATATCCTCCATAAATACCAAAGCAAAGTTAACATAATAATAAATGAAAGGCAATATGGTACAATCGTATATATGAAAAATCCTCATATCTGCCATATGAATAGGATCAAAGGAGTACATACATTTACAATCATCTCCTTAATTTAAAAGCAAGATACCAAATTTAAGAATAATAAGAGAATCAGTTAGATAATCATTCGCTACAAATTTATGTATTAATTTCTCTAAAATACCATATTAGAATATCCTTGATGGAAGCCTCCATTAACAAATTTTGCTATGCACATGCATCCTCATACCGGAGGCAATTATATTTAAGATACTGTCGCGTACTAAATGTAAGCATCTATTCCAATAGAAATTCGAGCCTTGACTCATCACTAGGGGTGGACCCATGTATGGTTCAGTGGGTTCAGTCGCACCCCCTGATGACTTCCAAAAATTAGGTATATATTAGTACTATTGATTTATTTTGCACCTACTCATTTACTAATTTTGAACCCACTAATTTTTTACTCAAATTATTCTTAAAAGATATTAAGAATAAGTCACACTTATCTTTTCAAAAAATAGTTTGCACCCCCTGAATTAGGGTCTGAGTCTATCACTGCTAGTCACGTTATGAGGGATTAGCTCGTTCCACCTGATCCAACTCCCATTGTTTAAATGATGTGTTATATTTAATTCTAAAGGAAACCTACTTAATTATATCCAACTCCAACAATATTTAGGATCTCAATTTTTGGTGGGGCAATACTAATGGGACGAATAGATAGATTGATATCTGATAATAAACAGTAAAGGGTAGCACTGGGGAGATGCCTATAGATGAGTGCCATAGAATTTATGGGCTGCCTCTGTGGCCTTGGCAGGCAGGAGGCAGCTACCACAGAAATCAGAAAATTAAAAACTCTGATTCTATTTTTGAATTGCTTACAATTGTAAAAATGTTCCAAATTTCGAACATGTGTCCCCATGCAACTGCACCCACGTACGTACACATCAAATATAAATCAACAAAAACACAGTTGGATACATAATCTGTCTGAAGATATCCTTAAAAATCAGTTTTATTATGAACCTCATTTCACATGCTTAATTATTAACTCATCTCTAAGTTTAATAAACCATGAATGTTGTTGATAAGGATATTAGTGCAAAGCAACTGGTGCTTTAACTATAAAGCAGTTCGTTTGACCTTCGTATACAACCAAATTGTTTCTTATTATGACAACTTATCCATTTATCAATTAGGAGCTGCGCATCTTTTTGTGTCTACTTGGCCTGCCAATAATTGCGATCGATATAATAAGCGAATTGGTTGGAACGTTACTGATAGGCAGAGTACTGTTCATATATGTGTGTGTGTGTGTGTGTATCTCACATACAGAGAGATCAGAGAGATATCTATAAATTTATTTGTCCTTTTCAAGTATATAATAAAAGTTTAAAGTTGCCGTGTATTTTTTTTTTTTGCTGAATAAGTTGATATGTATTTTAATGGTGGTGTTATTGTTATGAAATCGCGGGGCATTTTTTTTTGTTTATCTGTCAGAATGAGCCATATCTTAATGTCACGTTCTTATTAATTAATTTGACGGATATATGTATATATATATACATATATACTTTGGCAAAAAAAAAATATATACATATATACGTGTGAGATATGAGGAGAGGCCAATCAAATTCTCATTTATATCATGCTCTATATCTATATATATATATGGGTGAGATTTATATTACGTGTTTTGAACAAATTTGTGTATTTAATGTCATGGATATACAAATATAATTAATGTGTTTTTTAAAAAATAACTTATGAGAAGTGAATTTAAAACTTAAAAATTAAAATCATTCATAACAGTGCAATAGTTAGTTAAATAATATACATTACTGTAATTTGAGTGGCCTGAAGGACTAGGCCTATATATATATAATTTTTGTTTTCATATATCTTCTTGATCATACAAGTGAGAAAATTTGGAATGGACAATAATAAGAAAGGAGGGGAGATTGGAACAACATGCAATCGTAAGCAATTCTATTGAATTTGATTTTTTTAGGTGAGAGAATGAATAAAATAATCTTTTTGAGCTATATGTGAATATATTTTAAACTTTATTTACGGATAAATAACAAATAAAACTAATAATATATTGCAAACATATGTATAGATTAACATAAAAATTCATTGATGCTTACTGCAAAGTTTTTTAAGTGTTATTGACACTATTTACCTATGACAAACTATAGTTTAATATTAAATTTCATTTAATTTATTGTTAAAAAATCAAATAGAAGAGGCAATTTTATCAATATAAGAAGGAAGTTTGCTTAGCAACATATCCACTTTGGTCTTAGTTAGTGAGCTGTACTCTCCTCTTAATTAATTAAGTGATCTGTGTGCTCATCATTTATTTCAGTCACCGCGCTCATTAATTAATTAGTGTTGTTGGAAAAAAAAGAATCAATTTATTAGTGTTGGGCATTTGTACAATTTTCCCAATTTGGGTATTGCCTTCGGTGCTTGTTAACTTTTAAGTATTTCTTTAAATGATACCTTAACCTAAATAGCCGGCAAAATTTAAAAGATATTATAGGGTACAAAAGGACAGTCCAACTAATAATGTACCATAAGCCTAAATTCATGAAATTAAAATGCATTTATTTGATTTCTTGGAATTAATTCAAGTGGCTTGCATCGTATATGCCTACGGTTTGGCAGTTAATGTGAGAAATATCTGTACTCTGGTCATGATTTGATTATTATTCGTACACTCTAATTAGAGAGATTTAGCCTCAGGTCTCAAATAAACAAAATATTTAAGGAATGTTCCCATGGAGAAATATATTTAATGAGAGGTCCATTAACAACATGAGGTGTTATCATCACAGCACATGGTGTTGTCAATACAAGGACCTCATGTTGTCAATGGGACCTCTCATTAAATATTTTTCTTCATGGGACCATTCCTTAAATATTTTGCTTATTTGGGACCTGAGACTAAATCTCCCTGATAATTAAGGGTTGATGTGTAAATTACCCCAGAAATTTTTACTTGGACAGCTGGAAAAGTTTTCTTTTTCTTATTGCAAGAATTGCGCGCCGGCTATCATCCCATTAAGTAGTTAAACTGTTAATTAACTAAATGTATTGAACAGACAACACTGGTGCATGCGTACACTCTCATTTTTAATAAAGGGGGAAGTGGTTGTTTGTTGCATACAAGTCGAAACAAAATATCTTTCACATACTTACTTCAATTTACGTAAAATCACTCTTTCAACGGATTCCCAAATACGCATGTGATTACAAATATTACAAGCCCGTTCAAAAGTCGACAGTGGATGCCTGTAGCAAAGTGAACAGTGAAGAGGTGGACGGATGTGGAGTTCAAGTTCATAAGAAAATATAACGAAGCATGATTTGATGATCGGATGTAGGACATACCGAGGGAGGCTGCCGAGAATAAGGTTGCCGGTAATCCTCCGTTCCTGTACTCTATCCAACAATACAGATCGAGACAGACAGACAGATACTTGTTTGATTTCTCTCTGTCACACAAAATATGATTGAACCTCTCCATTGCCCCCCCCCGGGGGGGAGCTTAACAGCTGAATATTGCTACGATTTGGAGTTTTTCAAAGTGACAGTAAACTTAAAAAAACTTCTTCTGAATTCACAACCTATATACTTGATTATTAAGTGTAAAGAGACGAAGGTCCCAATCTAAAGAACTTAACATGGCGGGAGGATTTAGAATGTCCTCGTAATTTAATAAACCGAACCTAACATGAGTCGAAAAGCCCCGATTGCATGCGAAGCAGTTAACACTCTCCTTTTGGCTAAGCCACGAACTGTGCATATTTATTTATCATCTAGACTCAACACCATTGATTGCCACTAACATTTTAAATCTGCCTGAGAATGATGCTTTTTGGACAAATATATTTTGTAATCATGTGAGCGAATATATATAACTTACTTTTAACAATTTTAAAACTTAACCATTACTATTAAATTGCTGGTTTGGGATTTTTTTTAATATTACTAAAATTCAGCTTTACAACCAAAATCTAACTGAAGCTAATGCCTCTCATCAGCGACTGCCCCATCATGATCGAACAGGATGCAATGCGTACGTGATCAAGAATATGAAACATCCCTTACAAGATTTTGTGCGAGTTTCGCTGGTTGGCATGCATGCGCTTTGGTATTCCTAGCAGCTCTCACTAATAAGTAGCAGGTGTATGAGTAAACAAAATTCGCCATTTGCTGTGGATCATGATTCTGGCATCAATATATATCAAAACAATCTTCAAAGGGATGGTTGTCATGTCATTAGTAAATTGATAGCTTCAATACGACATGATAGAACTTCAACTATCTTGCCCTGTAGCCTCGATACCAAAGCAAGTGTAAACCACCAGCCATGGATTATTCCGATCATTTCCGCGATGGCTGGCTGTGCTGCCGAGGCGAGTTTGCACGCACTAAAGCACGAAGACCAAACAGTTGATGGCGATACCTTCACAACCATGAGCGATATCTGGCAGGGGTGAGAGGCGATGTAGTAGAGGGCAATAGGTGAAGGCGAGAATGAGAGATTGAGAGCCGATGAGCGAGGTCTGAGAGGCTAGTTGTTGCCGTCATCATGGGCTCCCAGCCATGAGCGTCTCGTATGGTTTGAACTCTAAGAAGCTAAGGGATTTCAGCCCAAATAAAGAAGCTGAAGGCCGAAGAGTAGATTAGGGTTATTTAGAGAGTATTGTAAAATTTAATTTTTTATTATCAATTTTCTCTGGACAATCCCAATGATATCAACGTACATGTTGAGGGAGAGAGAAGTTTGAGCAAGAGAGAGGAGGGAGTGGACAAAGAAAAGAAGGGACGATTTTTGAAAGAGACAGAGAGAAAAGGAGGAAAAAGTAGAAGATGATGATGCTTCAACTTTGGTGAGGAAGAAGAATTGTGTTAGCATTCTGGGATATTTTTTTTTAAAAGTTCATGTTTTAATTCTCTGACGTCGTAGTTTATCCTATATGGCAGAGCCACGTTAGCCAGTTGGGGACAATAACCGGTCAAATTTATCATTAACTAACTTGGGGATAATATTATGGGAAATGACGGAAAAAGTACCTCGAAAACGGTGAATCCCAGAAAGGTGATTCTAAATTTTAAATCTCTGACAGATGATAGTTCTCACCGCGTCTTTACCCAAATTTTAAGGAAATGTCCTCGTGCGCCTTTGCCCAAGTTTAAAGGAAATGAGGAGACGGATTCGATTATGTTGATATCCGGATTAGATTCTGTATTTCCAAACTGTCGTATTATATTACACGGTTTAGAAGGTGAGGACGACGCATCCATTCGAATGACTCCCTCCGCACTTAGCTGATTCGAATATGGACTTCCAAACCGTTGGTCGCAGCATCGGTTTAGAAGGTGTTGACGTCGTATCCATTCGAATGATATCTATCCTTCAATCGAATGAAGAGACGGATTCGATTATGTTAATATCCGGATTCGATTCTGTATTTCCAAACCGTCGTATTATATTGCATGGTTTAGAAGGTGAAGACGACGCATCCATTCGAATGACTCCCTCCGCACTCAGCTGATTCGAATATGAACTTCCAAACCGTTAGTCGCAGCATCGGTTTAGAAGGTGTTGACGCCGTATCCATTCGAATGATATCTATCCTTCAATCGAATGAGGAGACGGATTCGATTATGTTGATATTTGGATTCGATTCTGTATTTCCAAACCGTCGCATTATATTGCACGGTTCAGAAATGCCTGCCCCCCAGTGCATTCGGATAAGGCACTATTCCTCATTCGAATGCGTGACTGCCCCCCACTGACGAATTGAAGCTAGAGACTCAACCAAATGAGCTGGTCACCTGATTCAAATATGCATTTCCAAACCGTTGTCGACATGTGGGGTTTGGAAAGAGGCGACGCTTAGTCCAGTTTGAATCAGCTTTATTGCCCATTCGAACCCTGAAGAGACGGATCCGAATGGATGCTTTTATATTCGAATTCCACCATGTACTCATTCGGATGTATTTTCATTCAAATATGAAACATTATACATCCATCCAATATAATACGACGGTTTGGAAATACATAATCGAATCCGGATATCAACATAATCGAATCCGTCTCCTCATTTCCTTTAAACTTGGGCAAAGGCGCGCGTGGAACTGAAGGCTGCTGTTTCAGGGGCAGTGAGGACATTTCCTTAAAACTTGGGTAAAGATGCGGTGGGTACTATCATCTGTCAGGGATTTAAAATTTAGAATCACCTTTCTGGGGTTCACCATTTTCGAGGTACTTTTTCCGTCATTTTCCCTAATATTATACCCATTTTTTACACTCTCAGGATAACATTACTCCTAGAAAAATTTTCAAACACAATGGAATTCCGTCCATACTTTCAAGGCAACTTAACTCTTGTTTATTTATAATTAATTACGGCGATTCAGGTTGTATGATTTGCCTTTACTCGTGTGGTGTCTTCCTGATGATCTTGCTTTAATGATCACAGTCTTCCCGCGTAGTTCCTGATGATCTCACACCATACTAATAATAATTAATAAAGACGCCCGCCTATGCCCCACACACACAAACCATCCCCCAAAACTAGGGTTGGGAAAACCCGCCTAATCTTGGCGGGTTCAAACTGGTGAAATATCAGCCCGCCCTACTCAAACCGCGGGTTGAACCCGGCTCGTCAACCCACCGTTTTATTTTTAAAAAAATACATATTATATATATTTTACATTTTTTGCATTTCAATATTTTTTTACAAAGAAAAAAGCAATATTAAACATATTTTTAGAAAATTATTAAAAACTTATTGATGAAATTGGAAAAAGAATCATATAAATATATTATCTCATAGAAAAAACTGGTTAAAAAAATTTATTTCTATTTTTAAAAAAATAAAAACTCATGCCGAGCTCTGGTTGCAGTTTTACAACCCACAACCAACGGGTTGGCCCACTTTCCGTTCCTTACCCAAAACACTGCTTTCATTCTACCTTTTCTCCTTTCTTCACCATCACTTTCCAAAACCAGTCACCATCTCCAATCCAACTCTGCTTTCTGCATGCAAACTTCATCTCAAAACTTTACTCTTTTCTTTCTTTCTCTCTCTGCCTCCTCTGTCTGAATTAATTATTGCTCTATTTTAAGTGTCCCAATCTTTTGCTGCTGCCTCCTGCCTCCTGCTTGCAACATATATATACATCATGGCTGATGATGAATTAAAAACGTATAGCACGGATGAAATAAGTAATTAGTTATTATTAATTGCAGTCGTGTAGTTTTAACATGGAAAAAAGTAAATAGTAATACAATTATCATTTCTGTTATTAGCATTTAAAATTAATAATATTATTATTAATGATCATAGCAATTATGATAAAATGACCATCCCCAGACTCATTATTACTTGATGCATTTTTACAAGTTGAAAACGAAATACTCGAAATCAAAATTAACATTACTGCGTATTTACCTTCCAACAAGCGTCTTAAGTCTTAATTTCTCTCTGGAGGATGTAGAACCACAGATATTATCTAGCACATACACCACCTTAATTGAAAAAAAAAAGCAAGAGCATGGAGTCTAAAGGTATCCAGTAATCTTATTACCTAAATATCTCCACTTAAAAGAAAGGAGGAGGAGGATGAGGAGATGATAATGAAGAAGCTTTTGTGTGACTATGTATGGAAAGAAGAAGTGGACATGAGTGAGTGTGAGTATATGTGTGTATATATATATCTATGTGTGCGTATGTATAAGAAATCATTATTTTGACTTTGAAGTGCAGCGCGAGGGAATATAAGTGCCATTCATGGGATGAAACCTAAGTCTGCAGTTCAAATGGCAAGAGAATTTAACAGAGCCCAAAGGGCCAACCCTCCACTGAGTTCTGGCATCTCCCTTGAGATCAAAAGCTATCTCGTTCTGCTTCCATGCCTGGTTTATTTGCTCCATCTGATCTGGAGTTAACGGAATCGACGAAGACTGAACCACGTAATTCAGATCCCTCGAACTGTTCTTGGGAACCTCGAACGGGTCGGCAACAAGCATCGCGATGCTCTGGCCCTGGAACGTCAGGTTGAACCGGATATCGGAGAACGTCGCGTGAGC
This sequence comes from Vachellia pachyceras, assembly GCA_025593235.1. Classification (NCBI taxonomy): domain Eukaryota; kingdom Viridiplantae; phylum Streptophyta; class Magnoliopsida; order Fabales; family Fabaceae; genus Vachellia; species Vachellia pachyceras. The sequence continues at coordinate 10,561 of JANTPZ010137679.1, forward strand.
CTTCGCATTCCCGTTCTGCGCCCTCACCACAATCGTGATCTGCGTCT
>JANTPZ010137680.1:0-17078 GCA_025593235.1 Vachellia pachyceras
GTTGGGCTCACCCACAAGCCAAGGGCAGGGCGAAGTCTCCCTTCCTCTTAGGTCATACCAATGTCGGGCAGGGCGAGCCGTCAATTACCCTCAGGCGTTTACCTAAGCACCCAGGAGCTAGGATGCCTCCCCAAGCGCCGCGGTGGGGGATCGAACCTCCTCCCACTTGGTGAGAAGGCACGACCCTGACCACTCCAACCCACGGACGATGGGTAACTAAAATTAAGTTAGCTTCTGCTCTAATACATGAAAAGCAAGCAGGCCTTCAATGTACAGAAATCTAAATACCAATATGATAGGAGGTACACTAAATAATCCTCTCTCTCTCTCTCTCTCTCTGTCACACACACACACACACATACACAACACATCCACCAAACAAAATATTCAGTGTAGTGACTGCGAAAGGAAACAGAGTTTATGCTTTGGTGGGCACCAAGCTTTGAAAAACAATCACAAGCACTGAAGCAGAGTAGCATGAGTGGCGAGTGTAAATAAAAGGAGGCCCTGCACACTCACATTGAGTGCACAGTGAATCGACCATTTTAGGCTTTTTTTTATTAATCCTAGACAGAGAAATATGGCGCCAAACGAACGGGCAAAAGGAATTTGGGCGTGGAATTCTTTTTTGTAGCTTTTGCAGTGTGTTTATTATTGAAAACCGTGAAGGAACGAGAACTTAACAAGGCATGCTTGAAGCCTGAGAAGAAACAAAAAGGGCGTAGCAAGTCAGAAGGAGGGCTGGTTCAGGAGACCAAAATGCAGTGGACGCAATGATTGAGAAGGAAACGAAAACGCACGATAAAGAGCTCTTCCATGGATGAGGGTGACACAGACTAAGCACACAGCAAAGGATCGACCCTATGTAGCTAGCAGGTAGCAGTGATGATCAGGAACTGGGGTTCACCGTCTCCACTCTCAACAGCATAAAGTTTTTGCCTTTGCGACGTTAAAATAGATGTACCAGATAAAAAGACAAAAATAAGTATAAAAGTGAGACACGATCAATATTGACTTCGTTTGGATTTCCGTTAGGAACCCCGTTTTGACCCCCAAAACCCATTCTCACGCAAGCCGAGACAAAATTCCTCTCACATAAAGTACCTAGGAATCTGTGTCCGTTTTCTCAACGGGTTTCCAAACGAAACCATTGTATTTTTATTGGTTTACATCGATTTCTCTTTACATGCATCAATAGGTGTCGTTATTTTCTACTTTCATGTGTTCTGCTCATCGGTACTAATAATGGATCAGATGTGACCAGACCAAGCCTAATTGCTGGGGGCCATTTTAAGTCTTCTGCATATCTGGTATGGAAAGATTTATAAGGAACGGGTATTAAACACACAATCTAATATACAAAAGATATACTTCACTGTTCATCTCTGAAATTCTTTCCCTTTGCATGGGCTGGTAAAGAGAGAAGAAGCAAAAACCAAACTTAAGCCTGCTCAAAGTTGAAAAAATATATTTATGTAAGTCAAGATAAAATTCCCCTTATGTATTTATATTGTAGATCGTAAATCATCTCAAAAAAGTAGTTTTAACCACTAATCTAAATGAGTATGGTATTTACTTGATGTACTCTCAATAGTGTCTTGTCAATATCACCCTGTTTTGCATATAGATCAGTAAGAATGCTTCCAACAAAATATAACCCAGAATAGTTGGGAAGCAATCAAGAAGCATCCTGAGACCTAATTTGATCGAACTTGCCCAAATCTTCCAATACATCCCTGGCAAAAAAAGAGAGTCCCTGCATCTTGCACAAAGTGGAGTGAGATTTAAACTAACAAATATTTTATATACACCGTGAGCTAATTCTTTGTCAACATTACCAACCTGCCCCAACAAATGCATTTACATTATTGCTCCGTTTGGTACGCAGGAACCGAAGGCTGAAAATTGGAAGTGGAAGCGGAATCCACGGGTTTCATGGTTTGGTACGTTGGAACTGGTATCCCGGTGGAACCCAGTTCCAGCGAAAAGGTGGGAACTTGGTTCCAACCTCCTAGCCATGGAACCGAGTTCCAACCCCATTGCCATGTTTGCCCTTTCGTTGCAGGCGACGGTGGAGGTAGTGGAAAAGCTTGAAGGTGTACCTGAAGGCTGCAAGGTGGACCTGAGACGATGAGGAAGCCAGATGAGTTCAGGTGTGTGAAGCAAAGTGTCAATGGTGTTCATCAAAATCAATCCCATCCCCTTCGTCACACTCCCTCTGGTTTTCTTCTCTGATGAACAGGAAGAACGCACTCCTTCTCCTCAGGCGACGGACGCGACCCTGGCGAGGAAGACGGCGACCCCCATCATAGGCGACGGACGCGACCCCAGCGACGAACGTGACCTCGGTGTCCAGTGCGACCTCTACCGAACACGACCTGGCGAACACGACCCCAACCCCAGATCTCAGCGACGAGCGACCCCCACCCTCAATCTCGACGATGAACGGACCCCCACCCCCGATCTCGGTAATGAACGGACCCCCCACTACTACAAAAAGTACTTTTTACGCCATATTTTTAACCAATTGGCGCCCTTTCTCAGGAGGGTGTATATGTGAGGGGAGTAGAAAGGTAGGGTTTACGGCGCCCTATATTATAAAAGGTGCTATAGGTAACTTTACGGCGCCCTATCTTAAAATATAGGGCGTCATAACCTACGGCGCCCTATCTTTAAAGATAGGACGCTGTAAGGCGTTTTTTTTAAAGTTACTTTTTATTCTTTTCTTTGCCTCTGTCTCATCTCTACGTCGCAACGGTTGGCCATTACCTTGTTGAAAATGCTGTTCCATGTTGGATCTCTCTCTGCGTATTATTACATTGGCATTCCATGAACTCTCTTGAACAAGTCATTGTCTTCTTCTGTAATGGAAATCTTAAAATTCATCCTGCCCAAACACATCGATTATATATAGATTGTTGCAAGTGTTTCTCAGATCAAGCAAACTTGAAAGAGGAATGGAAAAAATTTAAGAAAAAAAACTTTACCATGCATTCATAAGTGCCTTATGACAGATAAATGATGAGAAGAGGGTCAAGAATCCACCATCTTCATCTCCTCCACCAACAAAGTACTTCCCCACAGGGGAAATCGCATAGAGTCTCTCAGAGGCACCATCTTTCTTCTCACGAACTGAACAACTCAGAAGAGAGTGACTTGCAAGAAGCCTCAAGAGACAATTGATTCTAGAAGCCATGTCTCCGTGTTGAGATGAACTCGGAAGCTTCGAAGCTACCTCAGAAGCCGACACATGTCTTCCTCCTTCATTAGCTATGGTCTCAAACAAGTTGAGCTCAAGAGAAGCTTTAAGAACTGTACAGTAGACCTGGCTGCAACAATGAAGCCTCACACAAAGGCCGTACGAATCTTCTTGTTCATTTGGAAGATGAGTCTCCTTAGATTCCAAAGCCATGGTTCAATATTCCCGAGATGAGATTTCCTTTTTCTTTCGCCCCAGGCTCGTTCTCGTTGATTCAGCGATGAAGGCCGTCGCACGAGGTGAAGTCGGTGGAATGGAAGTCAGCGGCGGCGTGGTCTGGTGCGTATGGCTTCGGTGGCGCGATGGGTGGAGGAAGCAGAGAATAGCACCTGGTGCTGCTGTCTCTCCAGATCTCGTCTCTCTGTTGGTGGTGCAGAACAGGGAATGGAAGTGGCGCTGGTATGGAGATCTCGTCTCTTCTCTCCAGATCTCGTCTCTCTCTACGGCAATGAGGTATGGAGATGGCTGGACGAAGCAGAACAGGGAATGGAAGTGGCGCTGGTCGAGAGAGAAAGCAGAGAGGATCAGTGGCGGCTGGAGTTTTTGGAATGGAGGACGTCGTGTGCGCGTTGTGCTCAGAGGAAAAGGTAATTTTAAATAATAGGGCGCCCTGCCCTTTTGACGCCCTATATTTAATATAGAGCGTCAAAAGTTAGCTTTTATGGTCCTATATTAAATATAGGGCACATAAAGGTCCGTCTACTTTTTTATAATTTCAAAAATGCTACCGCCTTCATTTTTTACTCCCTTTTTTAAAAAAAGGACGCAAATTTCAATAGTAAAAACTATCATCTGTAGTAGTGTCCTGATCTTGGTGACGAATGATGCAAATGGTGGGAGATGCTGCTGTTGTGGGGCATGAATTTTTTTGGAAAGAAGAGAAAAGTTTTTTTTTGGGAGGGTATATTAGTCTTTTTACATTATAATATAAATATCATATTAAAATAATACCCCCACTACTTCTAACATACCAAACAAACTTTTAATCTCACTTCCAGTTTCACTTCCAATTCCATCCAAACCAATTCCGCTTACCAAACGCGGCATATAAGTAGAGTCTGATTCTTCTGTTGGGCTGGACTTCAGCCTTGCGGTTCGCCCATATCCTTCTACACTAGGATTGATCCCATCTAAGGGCCGAGTTGCCGTAACATGTTTATAAACAAAAATAAATCCTTCCACTCAAAGGGTCAAGCGGTTAAGAATTTCACATAAAAACGAAACAGCTCATAATTATAATTTTAGAAGACACTTGCACAAAATTTTCCTCTCCAATCAAACTCTTCCTAGCCGATCATATTAATTTGGATCCTATCTCCACGCATGTATCTCAAAATGATTCAAATGTTTTAATGTGAAAAAAAAATGTCCGCCTCAAATACGAAAGCATGGGTTTGAATATTTATTAGTCCCCGTCAAAACAAAGTAAAAAATAGTCCTGTTTTGAAAGTTTGCAAAAACTCGTTTAAAACACTGGAACATGCTAAATTTTCTTCTCATACATATGAATTTCCTAATTTATTTAGATATGTAAAACTAAAGTATTCAGCATTGGGACTATTTTTCCCTTCTCACTTATTATTGAATTCTAAACAATCTCGCATTCGAATTTATGGTCTTCTTTTGGGGGCAAATCAAGTGATAGCATGCGATCAATGATCAAAAAATCAAAAAGAGGTGGAAAAGTTGAAGTGAGGCCACCAAATATATCCATGGAAGTCAAATTGGGACACTGCACAGCTTTTGAAGACATGTTTCATCTTCATGATTCACAAACGTTGAAGCGAGTCAGTGACAGTCCCACGTAGGGACCCCTCCATATGCACTGTGGGGCAACAACCCACCCATTTGCTCAAAAGCCACGGTTATTAGGCCGAGGATGCCATCTCGCTGTCACCACCAAGCTTCTTTAATCGAACATGACCCTTCATTTCACTCTCCATCTCTTCATTCATCAATATCCTACTAAAGTGATCCTTCCATTGTAAGTTGCAACCATCCACTCTCTCTCTCTGAAAGAGATGCTTCATCTAGCTCTCACAATCCCGCTAACCGTACGTGCAGCCATGGAGTTCACACACATCAACATTCTATCAGTTACAGTGTATCATTCAGCTTCGTCTTATAAAGGGCTGTATTATTTTGCCAACAAGAAAGGAAAAATGCCCTTGGGTGGGATAGTTGCAACTTGTATGACAAGTTGTATATACTTGAAAAAAGAAAAGGAATTTATTTTTAAGCTGATTAAATGAACTAACATACTTTTCTGGCACTGGCCCTGATGATTTGGTTGATATTGTGCAATACCAAGCCAACTCCATGCACATCTCATCAGACACCACTCATTGAGCCCTTTCTTTCATTGTGTTACAATTTCTCCTTTTGACCGGAAGTGGGCAACTGCCTTAGAATCCAAAATGATATCTTTGGTTTTTTTCCCTTTGGGGATAACAACCTGGGCATCAAAGCTAAAATTAGATTGCCTTTCATCATGATCGACTAGTTTTTAGTGGTATTCGTTAAAATATATTCAAATCAGCATAGTCAATGATTGCCTTACCTTTCTTTTCTTTTCTTTTTGTGAATATAATTGCCTTAATATTCAATGAAATAAAAAGAGGCGCTCAATCGCCAAAAGAAAATGCCACCGAAACTGCAACTTTAATTGATCGATTAAAAGAGAGATTATCTTGTGAAGATTTTTTCCAAAAGCCAGTTGGACCACATGTAGCACTAATCATGATCAGCACCGAGACCCCTCTCGAAAAGCAACAAGTCACACTGTATCCAAGTTTGGTTTCCCCCACCTTGACTCAGACCCAATATTTGTATCCCCCATCGTCGCTTTTTCTATCTGATCTACCTTCATGATCAATCAGTATGAATGGGCTCCTTCTGATAAAGAACTTAACGGGTCCAAGGCGGGCCACCCGCTAGTGCAATGTCGCTATCCCGGGCCGGGTGAAGCCCACAACAACGTTCCACTGAGCTGTTTATGCATGGGATATCCAATATGTATCAAAAATAAAAGGATACACCTGTTGCATATAAATCTCCTTATTGCGTGAAGTAAGCTAAGCAATGTTCCCCAAAAGGGGTTTTCAATGAATTGCCCAAAAGAAGTTATAGGAAGCAGAGTGCATAACTGAGGAGCACTAAGCACTTGGTCCATTGCTCTTATTCCCCCACAATACCAGAACTTACAGGTCATAACAATGGCTTCCGAAAAGGTTGAGACTGTGATTGCTGGCAACTACCTAGAGATGGAGGAAGAAGATGATGATTCCAAGTCAGCCAGGAGCAAATTATCTAAGCTATTTTGGCATGGGGGTTCTGTGTACGATGCATGGTTCAGCTGTGCTTCTAATCAGGTACTACTTATTCAAGTAACATCACATTTTTTGTTATGTTTTTCTTCAAAAAAAAAATAATACTCTTTCGGTGGATATGCTCTTTAATTAATGGTTGACGGAATTAACTGTAGGTTGCACAAGTGCTATTGACATTACCATATTCCTTTTCACAACTGGGGATGTTATCTGGGATCATTTTTCAGCTGTTTTATGGACTTATGGGAAGCTGGACGGCTTACCTTATTAGTGTTTTTTATGTTGAGTACAGAACCAGAAAGGAGAGAGAGAAGGTTGAGTTCAGGAACCATGTAATTCAGGTACTCCCATTTGACGGCTTCCTGTATGCTTACTCATATATGGTTGTTTGTTATACTCTGTATAAAGCTAATTTTTTTGCTGCCTTTTATAAGACTTTGGGTTAATAGTTTCATGAGTTCACTCATATTCTTCTTCAAATCCTGTTTGTTGTTTCTTTTTCGTTTTGGCAAAGTCCTTGATGGACTCCTCGGAAAATACTGGAGGAATGTAGGCCTTTTTTTCAACTGTACTTTCCTTCTGTTTGGTTCGGTGATTCAACTAATTGCTTGTGCAAGGTGTTCGATGATAATCTTGAATATATAATATTTAAATATTAATTAAGCTTTTTTTTCTCTTTCCTGATACAATGAACGAATCTTTCAGTAACATATACTACATAAACGACAATCTTGACAAAAGAACTTGGACCTATATATTTGGCGCCTGCTGTGCGACGACAGTGTTCATCCCTTCTTTCCACAATTATAGAATTTGGTCCTTCCTGGGCCTCACGATGACAACCTACACTGCTTGGTATCTGACCATAGCTTCCCTTATCCATGGACAGGTAAAAGACATCCCTTATCATCCCATCAACTTGACAAGTAAAGCATATGATTTTTGACAACAAAAGATTTTTCATAATCCTTGTCAGCATATCTACGTCAGTTAGTTATGCCCTTAATTTGAGTGTGAAGGTTGAGGGGGTGACACACTCAGGCCCGACTAAATTGGTTCTCTACTTCACTGGGGCTACCAACATTCTTTACACTTTTGGTGGACATGCAGTTACAGTGTGAGAACTCGAAAACTTGCATATAAAAAATGAACAAACGCGGATTATTTTCAGTACAAGAGACTTCATTAATTAAAATGCGAGGAACACTGTTCTCCAGAACTCATGGGGAACTTTGTGCATACTTTATGAGATTTGCAGATGATGACTTCAGTTAAGCTCATCATATGTAGGTTTCTAGACAGTTCATCTATGGGAGCAACATGAATTTGACAGAAATGAATTTAATGCGATTTTGTAGGGAAATTATGCATGCGATGTGGAAGCCACAGAAGTTCAAGCTGATATATTTGATGGCAACACTATATGTGCTGACCCTAACTCTGCCATCAGCAGCTGCAGTGTACTGGGCATTTGGGGACATGCTCCTTACTCATTCCAACGCCCTCTCTCTACTCCCAAGAACAGGCTTCAGGGACACGGCTGTGATTCTCATGCTCATTCACCAGGTCTATGTTTATCTAATAAATCCTAAACACTGACAGAACATTTTAGCCAACCTGCTATATATATGTGTGTGTGTGTGTTGACACTGCTATCTAAGACTATCTCTGCATGTATTGGTGGAACTTTTCAGTTCATAACCTTTGGATTTGCTTGTACTCCTCTGTATTTTGTATGGGAGAAGTTCATTGGGGTACACGAAACCAGGAGTTTGGTGAAGAGGGCAATGGCCAGACTTCCGGTTGTGGTCCCAATATGGTTCCTGGCAATAATTTTTCCTTTCTTTGGCCCCATTAACTCAGCTGTTGGATCTCTGCTGGTCAGCTTCACCGTGTACATAATCCCCGCCTTAGCACACATGGTAACCTGTGCTTCAGCACCGGCTAGGAAGGTTAGCATTTCATTCAACATGCGTCATCTATCACTGCTTAAGAAACTCTTAAATATAAGCATGTCAAATAAGTTTTGATGTATGATTAGAGTTTGTGCTGATGATATGATATGGTTATTATTTATGGTCTGACAGAATGCAGTGGAGAGGCCTCCGTCGTGTCTGTGAGGATGGGTGGGGCTGTACTCCATGAACGTGTTCGTGGTGGTGTGGGTTTTGGTGTAGGGTTTGGGTTGGGAGGATGGGCAAGCATGGTGAAATTCGTACGCCAAGTTGACACCTTCGGCCTCTTTGCCAGGTGCTATCAGTGTCCCCCTCACAAGCCTTGATTCATTGCCTGCTTAATTTCTACTTACGATATCGATATCCTTCAATATACATGTGTGTAAAGGGATCTTGCCTTCTCTCAGTCACTTTTCTCTATTACTATTTTTATTTTTGTTGTTATAAGTCAGGGATTGGCTCAGTCACTTTTCTCTATTACTATTATTGTTTTATTTTTGTTGTTACAAGTCAGGGACTGGCTATTGCTCCTTGTAGTAAAAGTGCGAGAGAATGATAGCAACCCACGTACAGGTTTAAACGGAGAACCATATGTATGAAACCATCTTTGTTTTTTTATAGTCACTTTTCTCTACCACACATGATATATCCTAAATACTTACTATAAAAATGATGGGGTAAAGTGTAAATTCTCTCAACATTTTTTCTAGAGGATCAATGTCATCCTGAAAGTTTTAAAAGCAATAATGTCCTGGAAGTTTTAAAATTGTGCAATGCTACCCCTTAACGTCGAAAATATTAATAGCCAATGTTAATTTTAAAATAGAATAAGATAACATTACTCCATTTTGAAACTTTCAAAACAACGTTACTTCTAAAAAAAACTATTATGACAGCACTGTTCCTCATAGAAAAATTCCTAAGTAAATTTATAAATTCACCCTTCCTAATTCGAAGTTTCTTCTTAGCATGGCGTTGCACCGACAGACTTAATGAACAAGAGAGTTGTTCCAAACTTACCCATCCCCCTCTGGGGATTTTGATTATGGGCTTAAAGCTGGCTCTAAATAATTGTATGAAACAAGAAAGTTACTATTTTTTAAGAAAATAATTAGATGAGTTGGATTCCAAGACTATACAACCCTTCGTCTAAACCATATTTTTTTTCGGTTGCCCGCCCGGTTCACCGGAGCTTCGCTCCGACTACGTCCGGACCTGACCCGCGTCGCGCACCTGGCATGGTGGGTGAGTCTCCAAACGGTGGCTGCTGCATACACAAGGCTCGAACCCGAGACCTTGCTTAAGTTGGAACAAGCCGCTTACCACTTGGTCCAACCAACCGTTGGTTCGTCTAAACCATATTGATGTCGATGGGTCTAATTCCAAGTGGTGAAAAATAGAGCACAGATAAGAAGGGCCAGTGTAGTGGATTGGGCCCAACGTTTTTCTGGCCTGGCATGAGACCAAATTGTCGTGGGGGTCGTGGCTAAAACAGTAAAAAGCCACCTATGAACCTAAAGAGCAACCAGTTTTTTTGAGAGATTTATTGTAAGGTCCCAAGGAATGAAGTTATTTATGAAAATGTCCCATTGTCAATGATAAGTCGAGGAGTAGCATTGACAAGTGAAGCAGCTGTCATTGACCACTTGTCAATGCTACTCCTCGACTTGTCATTGACAACCTCTTGGGGCCTTTTCATAAATAACTTCCTTCTTTAGGACCTTACAATAAATCTCCCTTTTTTATACAGAAAGAGCAACCAGTTTTAAGAACATGCAGGCAAAATAACTCGTAACAGCTCCCCCAACACCCAAAAAAAAACAAAGAAAGAAAGAAATGTAGGATGCTCCATTCAAGCTTAATCTGATTATGGAGTCCACACAGCTCAACAATTACCTGCCTGTTTTTAATTCCATTTATTTAGTGGGAGCCAAGCCTCAAAAGGAGGGATGGGAATAACTGATGATAGAGGGCGAAATGACTGAATGAAATATGTGGCAAGTATGATTATGGAGTCCACACAGCTCAACAATTACCTGCCTGTTTTTAATTCCATTTATTTAGTGGGAGCCAAGCCTCAAAAGGAGGGATGGGAATAACTGATGATAGAGGGCGAAATGACTGAATGAAATATGTGGCAAGTATGATTATGGAGTCCACACAGCTCAACAATTACCTGCCTGTTTTTAATTCCATTTATTTAGTGGGAGCCAAGCCTCAAAAGGAGGGATGGGAATAACTGATGATAGAGGGCGAAATGACTGAATGAAATATGTGGCAAGTATGATTATGGAGTCCACACAGCTCAACAATTACCTGCCTGTTTTTAATTCCATTTATTTAGTGGGAGCCAAGCCTCAAAAGGAGGGATGGGAATAACTGATGATAGAGGGCGAAATGACTGAATGAAATATGTGGCAAGTATGATTATGGAGTCCACACAGCTCAACAATTACCTGCCTGTTTTTAATTCCATTTATTTAGTGGGAGCCAAGCCTCAAAAGGAGGGATGGGAATAACTGATGATAGAGGGCGAAATGACTGAATGAAATATGTGGCAAGTATGTTTGGTGGTGGTGGTGGTGTTTGTTCCTAATGACTCACAGGTTGTTGTACTGTAAAATAATCCTCCAAGACCAGGATATAATTGGGTTTGTTTGGGAAAGCGGTGGAGAAGTGTTTTTACCATTTACGAGGTAAATGTGTGAAGGGGATTATCTCATTAAGTGTATAACAGGACAGTATGCAAACTACTTGCCACCCAAACGCTCTTGAAGGAATTCAAGAAGCAGAGAGTAGGAGTTCCTTGTGGGGTGAATAGAGTAGATAGAGGAAGTTGCATCTCTGTTTGGGATGTTGCGACTAGAGATAAGAAAGAAGGGGGTTTGGGTATTCGTGATCTCATGAAGCAGAATGAAGCTTTTATCATAAAGCTTTGTTAGTATCTTACAGGAAATGATGACATTTTAAGGGTCCAAATTCTTAAGGCTAAATACATGTATGGCAAAGACCTTGCCCATAATATCCAAAAAAGGTCCAACACGGCATTAATACGGAGAGGCATTTGCTTGGCGTGGAAAAGGTTCAGAAGGGGAATTGGTAAGAAGATTGGAAATGACCACTCCACCTTCTTTTGGTTTGACAACTAAGTCGAAATTGAATATTCCTTGTATATTGAGTTAATCCCAGCATGGGAAGGATTGATTGATAGATATGAGAAAGTGAGTGACTGTGTGCTCCTGTGGGGGAAATGAGATAATTTCAAACTTGGGGATGGTTCCAACCCCACACTATTGAAAGTATCATGTGTGCATACCACTATGTGAGGAGAAGATAAATACCTATGGAAGCCTTCATATCTAAAAATATTTTTTCTCTGTTAATTCCGTATATTGTTTTCTTTTTACAAGAACACATAGGCAAAAGGAGAACGTGTGGAAATTATTATAGATATGGCTACAATCAGAGAAGATTAAAACATTTATGCAGTTGATTACTTGTGATCATGTTCATACAGAATGTATGAGATCTCATATAAGCATTTCAAAGATAGCTTCCTGCACATATGAGTGTCAGCAAGAGGAAAATATAATACATTTGCTTGCTGAAAGGTTGCCTCAACGCACAGAGTATATGGTAATTGATGGTTGATCTTTCGCCTTGGTGCAACATCCTAATTTTTCATTTACTTCATGTTGGGAAGAGTTATTTTTTATGATAAATAAAATTTATTGCGTTTTGGGTGTAAATAGAGTTTACACAAAAGATGAAATTTATATAAATAATAATAATAAAAAGAGAAAAGGCCGATGACAAGTTTAAGATGGGTCCTTTCTGCAATTTTCTCTTTTAGGGTCACGTTTTGTAATTTTAACCATAGTATTTATTTAAGTGATGAGGCCGTCCACATTTTTATCTCTCGTTTTTTCGTTCGCCCGCGTACGCGTTGCTGCCCACTATCGTTGAGCAACTTTAAGTAATTTGTTTGAGTAATGGAGCAAAAGTATAATTCAGTGTTTGGATTAAGTTTTAATTTTGGGCTATATATGACTATAGGATTGTAAAATTAAAATAGTAGTTGGGTTTTAATCGGTATAGTTTTATCTATTAATTGATTTATTTGATAATTTTAAATAATATTTTTATTTAAAAAGTTTAGTATTTGGGATGTATATAATATTTCTACTGATTAGATGTAAGTTTTATAATTTATCTTAATCTATTTGAGTTTATATTAATTTTTGAATGGAGTGGGTTTGGAGTTTATGATGAAATATTAATGTTAAGTATTTAAGGGGAACTTTAAGTATTTGAATTAGGTGTTTTTAGATAGATTGAGGGAATAAAGATATTTCTACTGATTCCAATAAGTGATAAATGATTTATGGAAGAAAAAATTAATATTTCAATAAGGATTTGATGACTTTTAATTTATGTAATTTTGAGGATTTAAAAAGCAAGTTTTAGGGATTGTTAGAAATGGAACTATTGAATAATAAAAATATATTTGTGATGAATTTGAATCATAATTATAACTAGAGAATTATTGGAGGATTTAAAATTTTAAAAGAATGAATCATCCAAACGTTAGAGTATGTAAATTAACACACTAAATCAAACGGATCAGCATGGCCGGTATCTCCGTCACATTAGTCAGATTCGTAGAGAACAGATATGCAACCAAGCTCCAAAATTGATCAAAAGCAACAAGAAATCATATTGTGTATATTTAGAGCTCTCAAGCGAAGCAAATTCCGTGGATTCTCACGACCTGTACTAGAATTATGGTGGTCTGTCATATGGAATTAAGATAACTTCGTACTTCGTTAGATCCAGGATCGAGACTGCGTAATAATATTAAATTCTAAGACCGTTCATCTCAGGATGCCGATGAGATCTCAACAATCCCGGAACAAGACCAGTAAGTTCGCAACATCAGCCATGAAAGCATGACCAGATGAAATCCATCAACAATCGCTCTTTTTTATGGCGATCCATCCATCCATCCATCTTAACAAGGACATTATTGACTCCACGTGAAAGAGAAAGAAAATCATACTTCTGTATTATATGCAGAAGTGCATGTAGAGGTGAAATATTAATATAATAATGGAAAAGGACACTTCACGATCATCACCACTCATCCTTTCTCGGTGGAGCTGGTTTAATTTCTCGTATCCAGATTTAAACCCACCCACGTGTACCCCAGAAGATCACACCTTTTATTTTTCCGACCGATGCAAAATGCAAAAAGATGCACAGGCGGAAAACCTAGCCACTCGTGTCTCGTACGTGCCTTAATACAGAGTTTATCTCGAACCCATTAATACTATAATCCCTCCACAAAATGTCCTCACATATATGGGAGTCTATAGTAAACATGCAAGTTACTGAACGAGATCAACAGATCGATCAAACGCTTGAAACCAAGTCATAGAAAAGCTCACCAAAAAACAACATCCAGAGCATTGATTAACTAAAGAACAAAAATGTTCTATCCACACATAAAATTAGAGAACCGAATTGACTAAAATCTCATATCTTGCAACGAGAGGCCCACCTTGCCCATGCCAACAGACCAGTACCTAATATAGGATAAGATATACGAGATCTGAAGCCCGCATGGATCGAGGGAAATATCGATTATTATCTTCAATCAATAATTCTAGAACTCTTCGATCTTCACCGTGCAGATATAATAAAAAGCGTACACGTCGAGATGTGCAGTTCCTTACCATTAAAACTAATTAATGAGATTAATGAACTCGTACAAAAAAGATAGCATCAATAAGTGTCAAGGTTATGAGACCTGTAAAACCACAAACGACAACATATTTTATCCACGTATGAAGCGATCGAGTTAACCGTGCAGTCTACAATGGCTTCCTCCATCTACCCCTGCTGATATGAATTCACTTAAATAGATGAACAATTAAGCCTCTCCTTCCTTCACATTCTACAAGTTGTACGACCGTCAAGAAAAGAGAACACCGACAATTAGTTGACAAAAACTGTAATTAATAAAGTGATTAACCATTACCGGATCGTGCGAAACAAGTTTCAGCAGCATGCCGATGGCTAGAATTAACTGCCCAGAAAAGAATAGACCTGACCCATCTTCTTCTGCACCCAGCTTCACCAACAAAATGCAAATGCGAAAATCCTCGGAACTTGTGAAGTAAACTATAAATATGCCCACAACACAGCAGGGGACAACCCCCAATATTCTCACTTATCGATATTGGGACATTCCCTCGCAAAATGCCCTTCCTCCCCGCAATGAAAGCACACTCCGCCTCCGCCGCCGCCACTTCCACCACCGCGTCTGCGAGTGCCACCACCAACGCCCTGGTAACAGTCTCTCGCCAGATGACCCACCCGGCCACAATTGTAACACTCGAAGCCCTCGCTGTATCTGCCACCACCACCGTAGCCCCCACCTCTGCGACCATAGCGGTAAGGATCACCGCGAGCATTCCCGCCAGCATAGCCTCCGCCGTATCCACCCTCTCTGCCTCTGCAGCCGTAAAACCCTCTTCCACCACCGTCAGAACGACGAGATCCCGGGAGAGTGGTCACATCAACAGCTTTGGTTCGTCCATCTTGGGAGTAGTCGAGAAGGAACTCGACGGGCTGACCCTCGGACAAGGTGCGATACCCTTGGAATCGGATGGAAGTGTGGTGGACAAAGAGATCATCGCCACCGCCATCGGGGGCAATGAATCCGAAACCCTTGTAGGCATTGAACCACTTGACAGTACCGGTGGATCTGGGGGCGTGAGACATGGGGGGCGACGGCAGAAAAGGTTGGAGGGATGGCAAGGAAGGAGAGGAGAAGGGAGGGTGAGAGCGAGAATTCGTCCATGAGGAAGGAGAGGTGCTGATGTGTAAGCCTGGATGGAGGGTGGGGGCCACTAGTCCAGTGGGGGCATTATCCACTCCCAACCTCCTTCGGGCTCACAGTGCACCCCTACAAGAAACAAACCTTCCGTGCCTTTTTTTTTTTTAACCCGAAAGAAAGAAAAAGTGAAACTTGTTGAACGAGTTTTGAACTTGTTCTCTGCGTTCAAGCTCTTCCTATGGACTCTTTATCTCTTTACTTTAATAAGGATGGACAGCTTATATTCCTCGGTCATGTAGACTTCTGTGCCATGTTGTCTCCACCCAATCCAGACGTTCAGATTCAATTCTCATTGGTTTTGCTTCTAATGCCTAGTTTGGTACGTAGAATTGATTTTGATGAAAATTGGAATGGATATGGATATATAGATGGAGATGGATATGAACTTTAAAATTACGTTTGGTATGTCATGGAAATGAAGATGGAATCCATATCTTTTTTTATGAATGTTGATTTTTTTTAAATGTAACAAAAAAGACTATTTTGCACAATGGAGGATATTTTGGTCCAAAAAAAATGGACTCCATGAAATCCAAATGAATTCCATATGTTTGGGTATGGAATTGAAATTGGGTATTTAGGTAGAATTGAATTACACATGGAATTGTAATTCCATCATACCAAACATGCCAACATCATGAAATTCAATTCCAATTCCATTTCCACCATCCCATTTCCACCATACAAAATAAAGCATAAGTGATCGCAAATTTAACAATAGATTTTGAATTCAAATTGTATCCAGCTATGCATACCAAAAGAAAAGAGCATGTTAAAAGTTCTATTCCTCTTAAAGTAACGATCCAGTTCATTTTGGATGGGCCAATTGTTAGATCAACAACGTTAATAACTTTTTTTTTTCTTAGTGCATATGTATTCTACCAAAATAATGATATTGGCCGAGATTCAAATTTTAGTTTATTAAATTCCGAACGATTAACTTTTTTTAGTATTCATCGAGCGTCCGTTCTGTTCCGAACAACATTAATTTTATTTTTTTTTGATACAAAACAACATTAATTTTAAAACACTCATGCATGTGTAATTCGAAGAATAAAACTTATCTAGGCCCGAGTGTGTGTGTGTGTTAGGAAAAGGCAGTGGAGTCTGACGTGGGATGTTAACTGGTTTTTTTTTTGGGTACAAATGGAGACTCATGGCCCAGTGAAATAGGAATGGAGGGGGCATCAAGGCCCAATATGTGATCCATTTATTCAGATGAAGCCCCTTATATATATATATATATTCACGTCATGGCAAGATGTTTTACGCAAATCATGCAATTGCTTGGCATGATTGGACATCACATCCGATCATAAAGCTTGCTTTTAGATTCATTGGTCGCCCGAGAAAATAAAATAAAATAAAATAAAAGTAACCTTTTCTTTATTTCCAGTCTGTTTTAGAGATTGTTTGGTAGTTAAGTTTGAAACCTAGGTTTCACAGATTCTGAGGTAAAATCTAGGTTTTGAAAAGTGATTTATATTTGGGAAGTTATAGTTTTTACGGATTCTGAGGCAAAAAAGTAAGAAAGAGTGGGTAGGAAAGAGGAAAGTAAGAAAGAGAAAGAGAGAAAAAGTAAGAAAGAGAAAAGAGAAAAAAGTAGTAAAAAGAGAGTATGAAACATGAAAGAG
>JANTPZ010137682.1:545-22141 GCA_025593235.1 Vachellia pachyceras
AATTAGACAAGCAAATGTTGAGGGAGAGATTTGAGGATTAACAATTAAAAGCAAGCGACAAGCAATCTAAGTTCTATATATTAGTGATAAAGAGAAAGTCATATCTGAAGAAACGTTGGAAACCCAACAGTATAAAAAAATTCGGAGCTCGAATTTCAGAAATAGAATCGGAAAAGGCTCAATTTGCAGAGGGAGAAGCAACTGCGAAGTGCGAAGTGTTGAGTGGTTTGCATTTGGCGTTGAAAGTTGCGCTCATGCCAAGCGAAAAACAAAAATAGAAACGAGGGATGAAATTTTGCAGGGAAGTTTGGAATTGGGATCGGGATTCGTTAGTGTCCGTCTGCATGCGAGAGGAATCTTAGAAATCTCGCATCGCATTTGAATTGACCGCGGCCATTTCATGGGCGCTCCCGGCGTAGCATAGCAGGTCCCACGTTTGCGCGCTCAACAGCTCCATCCCCTTTTCTTATTTTTTATTAATTATAGGACTTTTAGCAATTTTAACAATTAAGTTTTACGGGAGGATTATCTAACACCATTAAATTCGAAAGGCGAAAAATAACAAAAATGGTGAAAAAAACATAAAACCGTTAAGTCAACCAAACGTTGGTCACTTTTTATTTAGTGGGCCCACAAAATTCATTTTTCTCCCTCCTCTCTCGTCCACATCATCTCTTGGTTCCTTCATCTTTTCCTCTCTCTCAACGACGCATGAGGCGCTCTCTCTCACACAACCTCTGACACCCGCTAACACCCACCGTCGATCCATTGCTGAAGCCTTTCTTCAGCTTGAAACTTCATAGACAAAAATGTTTGCAAGTTGAAAATGCGATCCATTCCGGTCCCACCAAGTTGGTCTTATATTTTACAGGAGCCACCAACATTCTCTACACTTTCGGCGGGCACGCCGATTCAATGTAGCGTCCTTTTACCTTTTATTTCTTTCTTTAAATATGAATAAATTTATCTTTTTGCACCATTTTTGGAGCAAATACTGTATACGGAGTAGGGAGATTAAGTAGTGGTAGTGAAAGTAAAAGAAAGTGATTGAATAATTAATTGAAGTATGAACGAATACGGATGCAGGGAAATCATGCACGCTATGTGGAAGCCTCAGAAGTTCAAATACTTGTGTCTGTTTGCGACCCTGTACATGTTTACCCTGACGCTGCCATCCACAGCAGCCGTGTACTGGGCCCTTCGGCGACGACTGCTCGACCACTCCAACGCCTTCTCCTTCCTCCCTCACTCCCTTGGCGTGACGCAGCCATCATTCTCATGCTCATTCACCAGGTACACCTAGTAGCCTTACAAAGATGTATCTATCTATATATCTATCTGTGTCTTCAAGTTGAGACATATATAACTCGATGTCGTTTGGCAGTTCATCACGTTCGGGTTTGCGTGCACCCCATTGTGCTTCGTGTGGGAGAAGGTGATGGGAATGCATGTCACGAAGAGCATTTGTGTGAGAGCCATGGCCCGCTTGCCTGTGGTTATATCCATATGGTTTTTGGCCATCATTTTCCCTTTCTTCGGCCCCATAAACTCGGCGGTTGGAGCTCTTCTGTTCAGCTTAATTAACCATCTACATCATCCCCGCCTTGGCCCATATACTCACTTACAGGTCACAGTTGGCACGGCAGAATGCAGCGGAGATGCTGCCGGGCTTGGTGCGGAGCTGGACGGTGATGTATGCTGTGATAATAATATCCATCAAATCCATTTAAGAACTTGGACAATGAAGTCTGTCTCCGACGATGTTTCTGTCGTGAGAGAGAGAGGTTGTGAGAGAGCGCGCCTCCTGCGTGGTTGAGAGAGAGGAAAAGATGAAGGAACCAAGAGATGACGTCGATGAGAGAGGAGGGAGAAAAATGAATTTTGTGGGTCCCACTAAATAAAAAGTAACGGACGTCTGATTGAGTTAACCGCTGTCTTTTTTTTTTCACCTTTTTTTTTTGGTAACATTACGCCTTCCGAAACTTAATGGTGTCATACGCTCCTCAAGCAAAACTTAATTGTTAAAATTGCGTCTTAACCCTTAATTATATTATGATTATTATTTCTTATTTTTTTATTAATCATATTATCGTTTGTTAATATTGACCCCTTTTAGCAACACTTTTGAGAGGTGTAAAAGCTTGTTCAACGGTATTCTTTTTTAAAATGAGATAATCTCCTTTACATACTTATCTCAACTTACTTAAAAATACTTTTACACAGCATTATCAAACGGACCCATCAATGAACAACCAACCAACATGTATCAATATATATGCTCCCTCTAGAGTATCAAGTAGCTTCGAATAAATTAAAAAAGAGCAGTTTACTCATTATTTTATTTTAAATTGATTTTTTTTAACTTTCCCCATAAAATATGACAAAATAAATTTGATTAGGAAAAGAAAAGGAGAGACAAATCCGGTGTTCCTCGATGGGCACACCATTTTCATCCGTATCTATTCCCAAAAGAATCGATTGTCCATAGCAAATTGGCAATTAGAGCTTCTACAAGTTTTACTGTTGTATCAAGTCGAGCATATACTCAAAACAGTCGAAACAGAATCAGGCGTCATCTCAGGAATCTAGTGCAAATATAATCTGCTATTGCCATGCTTGATGTTAAACCAGGTGACTCAATCCCAAAAAGATTAACAAGACCAGGTACTCCATGAACTTCCTCCCCCTGCACAAATACGCCAGGTGGTAGAAAAAAAGTGAATTTCACAAACATGACCTCAATTTCATGCGTCCACTTCTGTACAACTCTAGAGCTGTCATCACTTTTTCAAAAACCAAAACAAACGTTAGATTTAATCACATTCAACATTTTACCTGCCCTATATAATTCATAAGAAATTTAAACAAATGGGGAACATGCTTAGAACTGTAACTGCATAAATCATATCGGAACGCTTTTTGCCAAGGATCTCAAACCAAACATATGGACGGACCAATTCAATTGACAAATGCAATTTGCTAATTCATTTTAGGGATAATGGAAGAGATGAGTAATTGATAGCCAGACCAATAACTATGGAGCAAAGAGAAATAAACAATTGCCTCTATCACAAAATCAATAGGTGGCTGATAGGGTCCCTAAAGTTTAGGTCGAATTCCTGAATATCCTGGTTCTAGAGATCCATCATTAAGGTTTGGGTAGTACTTCCGTATCTCTGGATAAAACCTCTCCACACGCTTTGCAGGTACTGAATAGTCAAACCTGGGATCAAACCTTAATCAATTCAACTCCCTCGTCAAAATCAAAAACATTTCTAAAACCACATTTGGAACTAAAGACATGAATCTCCTTAGGTGCATCAAGTCTCAAGTTTATAATTACTCCCCAGAACTGGCCAAAAAAAAATAATTACTTCCCAGAATATACTTATATGCATATTTTGGGAAGTAATTGGTATACTGTGAAAAGCTTTTGCTCCCATTTCCCCTCCTCATGCAGGGAGAAAAATGAACACACGGTCCTGAATCACAGGATATTGGCAAAAGCAAGTTCTAGAATGATTAAAAAAATAAGTGAAACATTATCATGAATCATTTGAAGGGTGAAAGGAGTAACAAAGAAACATATACTAAGAGGTTTTCAAAATGTACTTATTGAGAAAGCTTGAGATATCATCAGCACCATCGATCCATTCAACATCTGGGCCAAACTTGACCTGGCCATTCAAATCTAAAGTAACATGCACACCTAGGCCACCATCCTCTGGTATAGGATATATCAAATGTTTGAAAGGAGGAACCTTAGTATTGGACAATGTGAAGTAGCAACCACGAGCATAATAGACAGAGGGTACAACTCCACTACTTTGTAGGGCAGTAAATCTCTTTGCAAGGGCAGGGGCACCAAGGCCTGCTGAGTTCACTACAAATTTAGGTATAAGCACTAGATCTGGGTTCAAAACTGAACTCCCATAGCATTCTTCAACACTCTTGGTTTCTGATATATGGAGGCAAATCTGATCTCCTTCAAAATGCCCACCCATCACAGTTGAATTATAGGAGATTTATCATATACAATTATAACTTCAAATAAACAAGCTGGTAAGTTAGCAAGGGTTTAATGCAAAAAATATGCGTGAATTCAGATTGGAGGCATTGTAGTCTGTAACAGAAAGCTTGAAATGCATACCACTAACGACAGCATCAAAGAGTGGGAATCAACAATCCCGGAAAGTGGTGATAATATAGCTCTGACGCATTGCAATTCAGGTTCCATTCTCATGGCCTCGGAGCCATCCATCATCCTCAAGCCATCAACTCCATTTTGAATCCCACGATTCATTATATCATTCAGCTTTGAAATTTCTGAAGATCGAGAAGCAACTATGAGCTTACCAGTCTGTGTAAGTTAGCAAGAATTTAATGCAAAAAATATGCGTGAATTCAGATTGGAGGCATTGTAGTCTGTAACAGAAAGCTTGAAATGCATACCACTAATGACAGCATCAAAGAGTGGGAATCAACAATCCCGGAAAGTGGTGATAATATAGCTCTGACGCATTGCAATTCAGGTTCCATTCTCATGGCCTCGGAGCCATCCATCATCCTCAAGCCATCAACTCCATTTTGAATCCCACGATTCATTATATCATTCAGCTTTGAAATTTCTGAAGATCGAGAAGCAACTATGAGCTTACCAGTCTGTTTACGAGGAATATCATGCTTGGAGCAGTATTCATACAGCATTTCTCTTCCCCTTACACAAAACCTTGCCTGCAAGACATACGGAATTACATTCTAAATAGATGATAATTTTTACAGACATGCTTTGGTAGAGTGCCAGTAAAACAAAAACAACCGAATTCTATGGTATGATGGAAAACAATATATTTACTTGATAATTACTATTTTATAGTTAGTGCCTTTTATATATAATTTATTTCTGTTTCGTTTCCTCTTCTACAATTCAGTCTCTTCAACCACAGCAAATCCAATTAAAAAATTTTAGTCCCATTCCACTCCCTTCCCCTCATTTTATTTTCCTTTTAATTCATAGCTTTCAAGTTATAAAATTTAAATCTAAATAACTGATAAAAGTAGGAATCGAATTTCGAAAAGCAAGTCGATCGCATCAGCCAGGAGAATCTGAGGCAGAACACAGAGAAATAGATAGCAGATATACTGATCTTGAAGGAATTGCGAGGGTAATAGATTCCGGCATGAATGACTTCACTGTTGCGAGAACTAGTGACAGTGCCAAAGGTAGAAGCCGATTCAACGACTAAGACCTCTCCGCCTTTGAGCACAAGTGCTCTGACCACAACACCAGCCCCGATCACTAAGCAATCCACTTTTTCCCTAGGAATCGAACCTGGTATATCAATTCGGATGCTGTTTCTGTTGCTGTATCTCCTGATCGAATTCGCAGCTAAAATCATCCATTTGATATGAATAACTCTAGTTGATGATGCAAGGCTTGCCCCAAAACTTTGAAGCGTCTGCTTTAGCATTCTCTCGGGTCGCTCACCCCTCAATTACGCTATCCTCGTTGATTATTACTATCCTGTTGTTAATTCGCATGCTAAGATTTTAGAACTTGTAAATTGTATCCGTGATCGTGAGGTCTCCTCTATTTGCAGTTTTCACAATTTCGTCTTGTTCTCTATTTATCTTCGCTTTAAGACCTGAAATCTCATCTAGGAAGGCGTTGCAGGCGCAGGTGAGTGTAAATTGAAACGAATGAGATTCTCAACAAAGGATGATAAAGGTTTAGTCTTTATCTCCGAGCCTAAAACACTCGTCCTATGATTTAATAAAATTTTTGATAATTTTACCTGTTGGGAACTAAAATCCAAAGTTTGTATAAAAACTAAAATCCAAAATTTAAAATTAAAGGATTAAATATTGTAGTAATTCAAATTAAAAGAACTTTGTACAGTATACCACAAGCTCATTTAAAATATGCTGATTCAACTCACTCATATATACTTTTAAAAAACAATTACTTGAATCATGCAAAACGGACTGAGGATCAAACTAGTTAAAAACAATAAATATATAAAAATTTGTTTTTTCCAATAAAACAAAAGACATGTTTGGTAGCATAGAACTAAATCCATAGAAATGGAATTGAGGTGAGAACTCAGAAATAGATCTATTTGTTATATTCTAATCGAGTTCCATGAAAATGTCAATTCCTTCACATGTGGGAACTGTCACTTCCTAGGCAGATCATGAGAATTGGATTCCAGTTTCATGGAACCCAACCCTTGAACCATTTTACCCTTGCCTAATCTAGTGATTGTGAGAATGGTAGAGGATTATGGTGCGGCAACGTTGAGGGTGGCAACGATAACGAGGGTGCAACTATTGTGAGGATAGTGGCGACGGTGACGATGACAAGAAGACGCCAATAGAAGATGATGATAATGAAGGAAGATGACCGCTCTGTCAAATCTTTGTCACAACCTGCATCGTAAGCTTTGCCTCCGTCTTCTGCCATCCTCCTCATTTCCCACCCTTTCCCTAATAGCAACAACATCTACAATATCCTCCGTCTCTCATCAACCACCAACCTCTTTTGCCTCTCCAACATTCATTGACCTTAGCCTCTATCATCGATAACCTCCATTGTAGCTCCCATCCGTCACACACACACACATCTCTAGCTCCATCACACCATCATCTCTTTAGAATAGATTGGGTGCGAAGGATCTCTTTGGGTGAGGGCTCTGTTTTTTTAAAAAGGATATATTAGTCATTTTGCATTATAAATACAAATTTTAAATTAAAATAATACTACATTTCTTTTAACATACCAAACATACTTTTAACCTTATTTTTAGTTCAAGTTCCAATTCAACTCTTACTTTCAATCATTGTTGGGTACCAAATGGGTCATTATTATTTATGAAGATCATAAGTGTGAGAGAAAATGAATGAAAATGAAGAAGAGAGAAAATGTGTGGGAAATAAAATATGAAAGAAACATGTAATTAATTTGGGGTAAGAATGAAAAAATGTATTAAATTTTTATACAAAAATTATTAGTTATATAAAAGATTAGACACATGAGAGTGTTTTTTTATAATGGAATGAAATGGATTCCTATTTAGCAATTGATAATTACACATTTATGCGGTTGGCTTTCTTTCAGAGATCAAGTACAAACAAGGAAATGACAATCACTGCTCCACGGAGGCAATTAGGAAGATCTTGAATTTGGTGTTAGATTAGTCACTAATTAATAGCTAATGGCAACACATTATATCTCAAGCAGTTTGTTTCTTTGATGAATCACATTTTTACTTGATTCGATTCCGAGTTGTTTGTTACGGTGTTAGAAAATCACTTTCACACAACTCGAGATAAAACTCTTCTCACGTACTTATTTCATAGATGGTCTGTTTGGGAATGAGTATGGAGAGTCTAAACGCACGTTCAATAGTACTTTTTTATAAAATGAAATAATCTTCTTCACATATTCACCTCGACTTACGTAAAAGTACTTCTCTACCACATTTCCAAATGGATTCAGATTGTAAATCAGGTTAAAAAAATAACCTTTCCAGGTAATCTAAAAGGGTATTTTAAGAGCAACATTTGATTTCTTCATCCAGACCATGCACAAACGTTAGATTGATAACAGAACGATTCAAAGTTTCATGCAAAGAACCAAAACCAATTTCTAACAGTCACTTTCTTTCAACTTCATTTTTTTATTACAATTTAAAGTGTTTATAAATTTTGAAAGCTTTCTTTCATCAACAATGTTATTTTAAAAGCTTTTATGAGCAACATGACCCAAAAAAATTTAAAAAGGAGTAATATTATCTGTTACAATGAATAAACGGTCTATGTTAATTTTTTAGCAGTGAATCGATGTTAGTTTTTAATGAGTGAGCAATAATACTTTATTTTACAACTTTCACAGCATCCCTATGTTAAAAGAAATATTTCTAGAGCATGCAGCACTATTCTTGAGCTTCCGGTCTCAATCCTTTTTTAAATGTGTAAATAAAAGAGTTGTTATTTTACAATAAGAGCTCGTTTGGCTCATAATTACAGAACTTAGGTTTTATGGCAAGGTTTAGTAAATTTTACCCAAATACTCACATTTTTCATAAAAATTATTCTAGAGATAAAATCTAGGTTTGAAAAAGTTATTTTTGACCAAATCACAATTTCTCTCCAAATAAATTTTTTCCTTTATTTTTCTCTCTCTTCTTTACTACTTACTTTTTGTCTCGCAATCCGTAAAATATATTCTCACTGTAACTTCTTAAATACAATCACCTTCTCAAAATCTAGGTTTTACATCAAAACCCGTAAAAATTATTCTTCAGGCCACATATTTTACCCTGGACTCTGTAACCAAACATTTAAATGATGTGCAGGCTGGTGGTTAATGGGTTTATTTGAATAGTCCGTTAGGAGAATGGACACAGATTCCAAGATAAATATGCGAGAGCAATTTTATCTAGGAATGGATTTTGATTGCCCAAAAAGATTAGCCAAACAAGCCAAATGTATATTATGCGCGGATAAGTATCTTCAGCGAGGCATTTGACAGATTGTTAGAATCAGAAAGGACCCTTCAAAAGCAGAAACGCAACGATACAACCCAAGGACGCAGGAACATCGAACAGAAGAGAAGGCAAAGATGAGAGCTCAAACAGAGAGGGGCAGCCCGATGGTGGCGAACCCTCGAAGAATCGTCTATATAAACAATCCGTCTTCCGATAACCCCTTCCAGATCCGACCCTCTTTTCTCTCCTCCCTCCTTCAGTTCCTCCAAAAGCCTCACTCGCTTCCCTTCCTTCTCAGCATTTTTCTCTTCCTCACTTGGATCTCTATCCGCTTTCAGCGCGTCTCCCAATTCTCAACTCCACCCATCGGAACTGCATCAGATTGGAGCGTCGATCATGATATGAAGGCCAATTTGGTTAGGTTCAGCTCTGGTATTCCTTCCCAAATTGCTAAAGACAAGCGTGGCTGGTTGCTCGATCCCGTTTCTGTCGCCCTTGCTTCTGGCATTTCTGGTATATCACGCGTTTTATGCCGTGTGTTTTCTATTTTCCGCTCTTAGTTTTTCGATACTGACGTTTGTGTTGTAATGATAACCCCATTACTTCACGTGTAGTGTGTACCTTAGCTTCATTTGGAGATTGGCTTCCGTTGGTTCCATGATTTTTCAAATTAGGGTCGATATGTTTGTTTCAAAAAGCTGATATTTACTGAAATCACGTTGTTTTT
The DNA here is from genome assembly GCA_025593235.1 of Vachellia pachyceras. Classification (NCBI taxonomy): domain Eukaryota; kingdom Viridiplantae; phylum Streptophyta; class Magnoliopsida; order Fabales; family Fabaceae; genus Vachellia; species Vachellia pachyceras. The sequence continues at coordinate 9,762 of JANTPZ010137682.1, forward strand.
AATAGAATAAAATTTAATTTCAATGGACTGTACATGTGCCGCACTCTTAATTGAGTAGGCAGGCAAAGGAAAAGGCATATTGTGTGCGGGATTTCATATGCAAAACGAAAATATGCGTTTGTGTTCTTTTCTGGCATTTGAAAAAAGAAGCATGCTTCTTCACAGGTGGAGCTGTCTCTTGCGCTTCAGTTCATCTTGGAGAAATACGTCCTGGCAAAATAAGAGGAAATCACAGACATCACAATTGCAACGAGACATTTGTCATTTGGGGTGCTGCGACAAAATTTAGGGTAAGCTTCTGTGTCCCGGCTTGACAGTTGGCAGCACATAATTGGTTTTGTTACGTGTTTCCCTGCATGTAAGATTTTATTGAGAAATAGCTTTCTGTCCAACATGCTTGCAAAGTGACATGTGTGATACAATTTTACAAATGATAAACATTGCATCTATTTGTCCAAATTACTGTTATTTTCCTATCTAAGGGTTAGTATCAGGTATCTAAATGGCGGTATCAGGTCTACTTAACTTTCTACGTGGTTACTAAATTAAGAGATTTGTGTTTTTTCCCTCTTTGTTTAAGCCACCCACACTCAATTTGTATATCAATGTAATCTATTGAGACTTGAAAACCATTTGCAGTTGGAGAACAGCAAGGTGGCTGACAAGGGCTATGCCGAAGTGATTGTTGGTGCAGAAGAGGTTGCTGTTGCTGCCAGCCCCAGTAGGACAGCCCATGCATTAGTGAACATAGATCCGATTAGGAGTACATTCTTTATAGGATGCCAGGACAGTATAATCAACTACAATGGCACAAGTAATGACTACAACGTTTGGAAAGATCTTTGAAAAGGCTGCTGTACAAATTTTCCCATCCCTCCTATGCTTGAAGGAATCTGAAATATATCTGAGCCTTCCTATTTTTAGGTTATTCTTTTGCAGGCTATGACAATTTTTTGGGAATCCATGTACAGAAGGTTCGTTTCATCACATACTCGATTAATGTAGTTCTTCGTTAATGGTAAAGAATAATGGAAAAGGAAGAAAAGAAATTAAAGTGATAGACCTGCTTCTGTTCTATAGAGCATATTACAAGAAATTTTCTTCCCTCTGCAACAAGTTGCCTCTCAGCTTATTTCTCAAAGACTTCGTTGGAAGATTTCCTTTCTAAGGCTCATGAACCCCAGCTATATAACTTGTTATTCCTGTGGCCATTATCCCCCGGCCGTGTAAATTTTAGACATAATGTTAGCACCTTTCTATGATTTTGCGCGGGAACAAGTTTTCTGGATTTAATTCTGAATTCATTGTTGTTCTTTATCCCTGTTTCTTCTGAAGAAAGGTACTGATGCTTAGAGGCAAAAGTGGTGTGGCGGGATCCATCTTCACTAATCTGTTTATTTTCCTCAGTTATATATTTAATCCAAAGATGCATGCGCAACGCCACACTACATTAAGGGAGAAAATTGAGAGTATAATCTATCGCTTGAATTAGTAATGAATTTTGAGCCACCAGCCTTAATCACCCTTCTTTTGGTGATCAATGAAAACACAACACATTTTATATATTGTCCTTCAGAGCATGTTGACGTGCTCGATACATTTAAAACACTCATCCTGATCCGTTACTCATCTTCTCTATGTGATAATTCTTTGTTATTTTTAAATTTACAAAATGAAACACGAATAATGAATGATTGGATGACCCGTGGGATCAATGCACAATATTGGACAGAACTGCATTTGCTTGCACGCCATTGAAAAATTATATATGCCAACACCAACTTCTAAAGATAATATTGCTGATAAAAGTTTGTGTCTAGGCTTCAATGTCCTGAATCATCCGCTAATCATTTGACAAAACCAATAGAAAATATTTTATAATGCTATTTAGCGGCAAGAGACCCTAACGTTGAAAGCGATTGGGGAATGATTGCGAATCACAATTCCAATTTCAAACTCCCTTAAAAGGCAACAATTAAGAACATGCTTATAAGGGATTCTGAAGGCTTTCTGCTTTTGGCTTGCAAGTTCTACAATCCGTTAAAAATGAACAATATCCAAATCGACTACCATAAATGCAAATTAAAAATATGGAGCCACCAGATACGTAAGTTCTGGCTTAAAACCCAACTCGTTAATTTATTGGTCGCTGAAGCCTTCATGGATTTCTTAAGACAACGAAAATGCTTAAATGTTCAATCATATAACTTGCCTCACTTGAAAACCAATAGAAAAATGCACAAAAGGTTACTTGCATCAAATCCAAAGCAAAACAAGGTGGTCTCCAATTATAAAATCTGAAGCCAATGAAGAGTCCCACCATCATACTATCCTATCTGAATAACAAGACAACATTAAACAACATGGAAGAAATGAGAAGAAAGAGGTCAGCGGTATTGGTCGGGTGCAACTACCCAAACACTCCAAATGAACTGCGTGGCTGCATAAACGATGTGTTGGCCATGAAAGACACTCTGATCAAGAGGTTTGGGTTCGATCCCTCCAATATTGAGCTACTCACTGATCAAGTTGATGCACCTGCAGGTTCAACCATGCCCACCGGAGCTAACATCAAGCAGTCTCTTGCTCGCATGGTTGATCAAGCACAACCAGGAGATGTCCTCTACTTCCACTATAGTGGACATGGAACCAGAATCCCCTCCATGAAACCCGGCCTCCCCTTTCGCCAAGAAGAAGCCATTGTACCTTGTGATTTCAACCTCATCACAGGTTCATTAGTTTGTCTCATATCGAGTAGTAGTATAGGGTATTTAAGTGGTTAATTGGTCCCCGCCTCAACAGCTAACTCTTGGCATCCCACTTAGAAACCCATCAAATATGAGGAATTGACGTTGACACAATTCTTAATTGTTGATGTGCAGATTTGGATTTGAGGCAATGGGTGAACCGGGTGCCGAAGGGAGCGAGTCTGACTATTCTGTCTGACTCTTGCCACAGTGGAGGGCTGATTGACAAAGAGAAGGAACAGATAGGGCCATCTTTAGCTGTCAACAAGGACACCAAAACAATGAACCTTAACTCCAAACCTAAGACCATCCCCTTGTCCGCCATATTACAGCAGCTCTCGTCCTTGACAAACATAAGCAGCTCCGACGTGGGGACCCACTTGTTGGAGTCCTTCGGATCCGAAGCCAGTTTGAGGTTCAGGGTGCCATTTCTGGAGCGGGACTTGTTCGCACCTTTGAATCCCGACGAGGGGATTCTGCTAAGTGGGTGCCAGGCTGACGAAACCTCCGCCGACATGGAACCCACCGCCACCGGCGGAAAGGCCTACGGAGCATTCAGCAACGCCGTTCAGATGGTGCTTGTGGATCATCATGGCCCGTTGAGTAATAGAGAAATTGTCCTGAGGGCCAGAAAGATGCTTCAGTCCAGAGGCTTCAATCAACATCCTTGTCTCTATTGCAGCGACGAGAATGCTGATGCTACTTTCCTGTGGCAACAATCTCAGGCTTCTACGCTGTGACTTTATGACGTATGAAATATGACGACGTTGTTATCTCCTGCAAAATCTGACCATTGGCTGGTTGTGCATTTGATATTTCTGTTTCTTTTTTCGGTGAATTGTGTATTTGACATTTCTGTACAATTGATTTGATGTTATGGAATAAATGAAAGATGATATTAGTTGATTTTATTAGTGCGTTTGGGGGGTGTAGAGAAAACAATGGTTCTTGGAATAGCAACCCAAACACACTTTTTTAACAATCACTTTTTCCTATTAAAACCATGATTTTTGTAATGCCACCTAAACAATCTAAGATTATTTATAATCCATTTTTGACAATAAAACCACCATTTAGAAATGGAAATTATGATTTTTAAAAAAGCTATTTTTTTTATCTTTTTCAGAAACTATTTTCTAAAATGGTAAAACTGTTCTCTAGAATCACTTCTTTCTATCACATTTTATTCATAATCTATTCTTTAGAATTCTCGGATCAGATCCCACTCAAGAAAGTGACGCACAAATATCTCTTCCGGTGGAAAATCCATCTCTCTCAAACCCTGTAGCTAACAGAGAATGAGGCGCTTGGTTGAAATACATAGGGAAGGCACCATTTTGGTTTTGGCCATATGGGCAAATTATACTTAAAAGGTTGTTGAATACTAAATATGGGTACATTTCTTAGTAATAAATTTTTTTTGTTAGAAATATCATCCATTAAATGCAATTTTATTCAAGGCATTATTGGACACTAAATGGTAACACATCTTCAAGTAATGATTAGATTCTTTGCTCGCCACATCGGGAGGGATTTATCATTTCCACTAAATCAACCTCCATTAGTTTCCAACAATTCATCACATTGTGAGAGACTAGCTCCTTCAGTTACCCACAATCTTGACTCGTTGGTAGGTGGTGCATTTGATCCAACACATGATGCCCCAGTGGACTATTTATTTGATACGGGTTAAAATTTATTTTGAATGGGAAATATAGGATTTCACCCCTGATACCCCACCTATTTTGATGCAGACTAGTCCGGGATCGCCTCAGAGATAGGACTTCCCAGAAATCGAGTCCAAGACTTAGCAGGTACTCGGCGCCTTACCTTCCCCTTATCAACCAGTCAGACCAGCCCTGGGTAACATGGGCTTAAATTTTTAAGCATATGGGCTGAAATTTATTATCTCTTTATCACTCAAACCCACAATTTGGGCGAAATTGAACTATTTATATATTAATTATAATAATGCAGCCCTCACTTGCACCCCACAAAAAAATTATAATCATGCAAGGACACTAGCACGTTGACAAAAAAAATAGATAATGACCGGAATCAATGTTTCTTTTATCCCAAATAAAAGAATTATCAGCAACTTTATAGCTTTATTTTTGGTAGCTTAACTAACTCGTAATCTAAGTTATGCTTTAATGGAAATCATGGAACAAGTGGGAATGGGAATATGGGTTGGGTCTGCTTGTCAACCCGTCAAAAGTAGTCAACGGGTTGGTGGGCCAGCCCACCTAACCAGTCTTTTTATTTTTTTTAAAAAAATTATTTTATATGCTTTTTTATTTTTTTCAATCCTAATATTTTTTACAAATGAAAAGGTAATATTAAATTCTATTTTTAGAAAATTATTGAACATTCATTGATAGGATTGGAAAAAGAATCATAAAAATATGCAATCTTATAAGAAAAAATTGGGTAAAAAAATAAGGAAAAAATTATTTTTATAAAAAAAATAAAAAAGTTGGCAGCTATGGCGGGCTCAAGCTGGGGAATCCCAGCCTGCCACCAAGGAATAGACCCGCGGGCTGGCCCGTTTTCCCATCCCTAGGAACAAGCCAGGGTAATGTATATAGGGTCTATTTGAAAATGCTTTTCAACCTTATAAATGCGTTGCATAGTGTCAAAAGTCTTTATAAGTCACTGTTCACATTTTTATCTGTTTGAAAAATCTTATGGGAATAAGTTACTTGTAGGAATAAGTTACTTCTGTCAATAAACTGAAATTATGAACTTTTACAAATAAGTCACTTCTTCCATTGCTTTTCCAAACACAGATAACTTTTACAATCCGACTTATTTCTAATCTTCTTTCTCATAAGTCCTTATACAAATAAGTTACTTATCCCACCGTATTTTCAAACGGACCGTATATGGATTGATATTAATGGCTCTGTTATTTCCCTATGCACTGAGAAGGACAAAACCCCACTTTAATCTACTTGTCAATCTTAGGATGCAATTATGTGCGCATAATCACGCACGGATTAGCTCTTGATCACACCCATGTCCCTAATTAAGCAAAACAGTGAACTAATAAGAGAATTGGAATATATAAAGTGAGGTTACAATAGAAAGTATCATTTCAAGTAAAAATGAAAATCAGGTGAAAAAAAGTTACAATAAAGAATGCATCATAATGAGCATCATGCACAACAGAACAGTGGTTGAGTGCACTGGACACCACCACCCCTTCCATCTTTACGTGGCCCTCTGTTCTTTCTTTTTCCCCACCTTTTTCTGTTGGCAGAGTATTGCTCATCCACATCTCGTGCCCTGTTCGTCCCCAACTCACTTTCACTGTTCACCGAGTTTTCGTATGTTTAAGAAGGAATTACGGATTTCAAAATGATTTTATAGATTTCGAGATGTTTCTGTCTTAATTTATGTGTGTTAAACGTGCACTTTTCTGCTGTGCATGCTACTTTACCACATTCCCACAAATTTAAAAGTCCTGTGTTTTATTGGGCTTGTTTGGCGTTCCGTTTGGAAAAGTTAAAAAATTGTTCAACAGTATTTTTTCGCAAAATGAAATGATCTCCTTCACAGATTACTTTGACTTACGCACAAATATTTATCCACTACGTTCCCAAACGGAACTATCAACTCAACCATCGATTTGGCAACTTTTTAAACTTACCGTTGTATGATATATAATGTGTATTATCAATGTGGTTATAAATGAACGAGAGGAGTGTGTGAATTAAATAATTAATTTATATAAATTAAGAAAAATTAAAAAGGGATTTATTTATGTACTAATCTAATATGATTATCTCTTAGTATAACACGCTCCCTACTAAAACTCAGAATAATACACAGCATTCCACGTGCTACTTGCTTTCCATGATTACTTAACATTCCTCTCCCTCTTACTTTCTCATTTTTGTATTTTTTTTTGGGGCACTTCTGTCCCTCCACCTCTTACCCTTTGGCTTGACTCCAGAACTCTAGCAATGTTATTATTGTTAATTTTTTATAAGAGCACTGTATTAAAATTACATCAACATGAACTTGTTCTAAATGGCTATTCAAACTTCAAATTCTTTGTACACCAAAAAATATTAAATTTCTTTTAAAGTCCACAGACTTTTTATTCTCAAGATTAAACTTTTATACAGACAAATTCAGATTTATTCGCAGCCTTTTTTCTTGAAAATCTCTTCCATCCTATTTAATGGAAAATCGATAAGTTTTACTTTTCAGAAGTGCAACTCTATTAACAGAAAAGCCACTCAAAATCATTTTATTATACAAATAAAAATAAAATTATACAGGTTCACTTTTTTTTTAATATACGATTCACGTATTATTTACAAGGAATCAGTTGCTACATAACGAACAAAATGAAATCATTATCAATATTTAATTTAAAATCTTTTTTAAGCACACGCATGATTCTATTAAAATAATTCTATTTAAAATATTGTTGGAGATTAAATATAGACATATATTAATTTTAATATGTTCAAATACTAATTCATCCTATTATTTGTATGTACTAATTCCTTTTATCAAATCCTAAGTCGGATTGGAAAATAATAAAATCGATGATCGATTTATTCAAAATTGCGGAGTGAATAATAAGTAATTCAAGGAGTATTAATTTAAACGAAACAAAAGCCAGTTTGGGGAGAGGGCCATTTTATCAAGAGGAAGAAAATGGAAATGAAAACATAACCAGGAGTTTTCCTCCTGCTTTTCTCGCTGCCATCGTCGTCAGCCTGCACGGAAGCGCACTACCGGAGGGAGCAATGAAGAGGCAGAATAGCATGGTCTCATCGTCGGCGTCACGACGAGAAAATGCGTCGGAGAAGATTCAATCCAAAACCATTGGCTGCATGTCCGGCATCATTCATCTCGTCTTCAAGTCTCACTCCTCTCGCAGATTCCTCACCTTTGGTAATCGATTTCTCCGCCATGTTGTTAAAAATCTGCTTCGTTACTGGTAAAACATATACTAGCTTGAACTCGGGACTTTGGCTTTATCGACATAATAGCGATCAATTCTCCTTTTCCATTTACAGGAAAGAAGCAAATTAAGAATGAGAGTTCTTTCCCCTCGAAAGCAGAACTGCCAAAACAAGCTACCGTGAAAGACGGACAAAGCTTCAAAGAGGATAAGCCCAATGCTTGTCACAATCCTAGTTTGTCACGTGAAGCACCAAGAAGCCCCACCCTTCCCGCGGATATTCGCCGTTCAAATCTGGCGAAAACGCCCGAGAACTTCCGAAGTCCGCCGGCGCTGGTGGTGAGGTTGATGGGATTGGAGGAGGGACCGACAGTGGCTTCGGGGGAGGAGAAGCCAGAATCCGTGGCGGAGAGAAGAGAAAGGCTCTTGAATGCGCTGCAGAAATGCGACGAGGATCTGAAGGCGCTGAAGAAGATCATCGAGGCCGTACGATCAACAGATCAGCAACGGACACCATCGCCGGAGGTGATATCGAAGAACGTGAGTTACTTTGGGGATAAAATCAGAACGGTAACGGAGGTTACTTGTTCGGAGTTTAAAGGCGAGCAGCAACCAAGTCCAGTGTCTGTGCTTGACGACTTGACTCGGTCCCCTGTGAGCTTCAGGAATTACTCGCAGCAACATTCACATTCAATTGGTACGTTAATTCGTTTTTTTCTTTAAATCTAATTTCATGAACTTTTTCCTTCTTCAGCGCATCCTGATTCATTTGCATTCTAATTAGAAGATAAATTCTACAAGTTGCAAAATCGGAAGCTGATGCAGAATTTGTTATCCGCTAATGAACCTAGACAATTCTTCTGAGAATATATAAAATACTTGCGATGATTCTCTCTCGCCACTCAGGAAATTAATGCATGATCATTCATCTAATCCAAACTCTTTGTTGAGGGATCGTTTTCAATTCTGCGTGGATATAAACATATATCTATTTTTCTATTTGAATGAATGCATAAATTTTTCTTGGTAGGCAAAGATTCCAAGATTTTTCCCAGCAAATTATCGATCCCATCCTTTTTTCCTCTTTTGCTAACCGATCCGTTGAAAACGAGTTATCAACTTGCTGGTTGTCCTTTTCTCTCCTTAGAAGTTAGGATTTGACTAGAAAGAAGGATGGGGACTAAAAATCATACAAACTAACAGGCTTGAAAATAAAAATCGTTATTATTAATTCTTGTTTTGATCCTTCGTGAAATAATTAATTCTTGTTTTTGAATCTTTTCATTTCAGCCGTATCCGGTTTGAACAGGAACAAACATCCTTCTAAATTTTTATATAGCTCCACATATTTTTATAACAATCCCTGTTTATTTAAATCTGTCTGGTTGTCATGTACTCATGGAAAAAGTCAGACATTTTTTTCTTCTCTGGTTGGCTCAAGGAATGTAATTGTCATCATTCTAAAAGAATATTTACTAATCTCCAAGCTAGAAAGATACAAAGTTGCAATTTATGTTGACCCTTTGGACGGATTATTATACAGATATAATAAACTTACTCATAGAGGGAACACAACGGCCATTCATAAAAAAAGTACATGCCTCATTATCCATCATGTCTAGGATTCCAAATTTACAATCATAACTTCTTGTGTTCCACACCATCTTCACCATCATGACTTGGGACAAATTAATTCCTTTTAGCTGGCCACTGCAATTATATTGCGACCAATATAAGTGTCTTACATCTACCTAGCAAGCTGCTATAATGAATTGAGAGCAGTGCCAAAATGTCACTGGTAACGTTAGGAAAGCTTTACTTTTTAATTAGTGATGATTCTATAGTTGGCTATCACTTTTGATTAGGAGGGGAAAAAACTGATTCAACAGTGAACACAAGATTATTGGGAAAAGGACAAACTAAATACAGGCCCTTTTATGTATATGTTGCTTACTAGAAACCAAAAGAGAAGCCCAAATGACCGTTTTTCATAAAAAAGAAAAATTGTCGACTTTAGTGGGTTGTATGATGGACCACCATCGCTGCATGTGTAGGGTTATATATTATTAGGAGGAGACAGTCAAAAGACGTTCAAAAAGAAAAAGAAGGGATCAGAGGACACACAGTCACACTCACAGACACAACCTTCGGCCTCTTTAACTGGCAACCCTCTTCACTTTTTACACGGACTTGCTCATTTCGACCACCCCACCACTAAGCTTTATACCCTGCTTCTCCTTGCCTGCCCTGCAAATCCATCTATGCATATCTTCTGCCTTCAACAAGACGTTGATCTGTGCTTTAGTCTTGTTGGGAAAACAGTTATCATCATGTCCAACAATTGCCCTCTAGCACACTTTAGAAAAGAATTTCTGATTTTACATAAGCTGATAGCAATAATGGAGAACTGTCCAGTAGGGAAAGATACCATGTGATTCTTTCAAAGTAGTGCAAATACATAGAGCATACAGTTGATTCAATTTTGAATTGGGAAGACCATTTTTCAAGTACGAATACTTTCAATCAATTTTTAATTTCATACCCTATGATTTTCTTCTCTCTATATTGAATCTTCATTTTTTATCCATCAGCACCATTAACTCTATAACTTTGCTCTTTATTAAGAATTTAGTAGATAAAAAATATGTACCAAATTTAAAATTGAAGGAAGGTATAGTTAGTCATTTTCTCTTGTAGATTTTAATCATTAGCAGGCCTTCATATGGGATCAGTGATTGGCATGATTAATGAGATAGTCATTTGGAATTCCATATCAATGTATAAAGATGAAGGGTGATGTGCACAGGGCGAGTGCAGCTGCAAAAAAAGCCAGGAGAGGAAAACACATGTTTCTACGAGAGAATAAAGACAAGCGAGCAGTTGGTACATAAGAAGGTGGAGGAGGAAGAAAACGATGATGAGTCAGCGATATGGAGCAAGAGGGCAATGAAAGAGAGCGTAGAGGAAGTGTGCAGGGACATCGCATGGGGAGAGAAGCGAGAGATTGGAAGAATAGGTTTGGCTTTGCATGATCATATTTGCAGGGATTTAATTGAAGAAATTGTTCGGGATTTGGGACTTTGTTGCATTCATGCTCTGCCTTTCGAGGCCTGTAGGAGAAGACTCTCTTTCTGATGATTACTGTCAATAAAGTTTTTTTGTGTTCCTTCTCATTTATATCTCTTCATACCATTAGTTAGAATCATGCCATGTCTAGATCATTTTTTCCCCTCTTTTTCAAATGAAGATATGGGCGTGTTTTATGATATGCACTTCAAATTTTATCCACTTTAAGTGCGACACGTAATCGAAGATCGGCTGCATGAAATTTGGCTCTGGCTGAAAATTGTAGACCATACAAATAAACACAACACACCCCCCCTCCCCGGACATGTGTGTGTCTGACTCGTCTTGATTGTTAGTGACCATCGTATACTTTCTAGAAGTTCATATTTGGTTGGTTTGATCATTTGAGGGGAAATCAAGTAGAAACAAATTAATTCATTTGTCAGAACTCCGAAAATATGATCCGATTCATAAAGGGGTTAACTTGATTTTGGCTTAGCTTTGATTTGATATGAGATTTTTTTTTGACAAAATGCTTTAATTGTTAGTAAATAATTTAAATTTATACACTTTTTTAAAAGTGGATAGGGAAGATTGATGCTCATGAAATATTTGTTCGTAAAAATAAGAGTTTAAGTTTAAAAGTTAAATTCTATTTTCATAACATATAAATTAATTAAATACTGAATTTCAACGATATTATAATTTGATTTTTTGAGTGAAACGTTTATTAATTTAAATTTAACAAAATTATGTTAAAAGTTTGAATATTTTTTATTATAACTTTAAAAACAAATCAAATTTATATATAACTAATTGCATATCTATTAAGTACCACTCATTTATTTTAACTAATTCTTAAAGACTAAGGATTATTAGTTGAGTTCTCAAGAATACCTTAAATCGACATAATTTTTTAATTTACTTTCCTTATATTTACAAAACAATTTCACATGTCTCTTAAATCTCTTTTCAATAAAAATTAAATAAGGTTAAAATTGAAAAAAACAATCACACTTATATCTAAAAAAAATTTCTTCACAAGGTGAACTTGTAATAAAAACCACGCTGGTGCATGCAAATATGTCACACGGTTTAATATGATATTTTTCCTTCGAGACAAAAAAAAAATACTGATAATTTTGTTAAAAAGAAAAGGGGGGCAGTTGGGTCATTTTCACTTAGAGGAGATGGCGCGCTGGGAAAGGTCCGATAGATACAGAAAAGGTGACGTGGTAGCAAAGACTGGCCCCCACAAGCGAAGGTCTCCGCGTCCAAACCGCGTTGCGTTTCGCATCGACGAAGACCGCCTTTAGTTATTAAGGAACAAACAAATTTTAAAATAATTAATATAATCTTTAATTTGTTAAATTTAAATTCACTTTAATTTTAATCATTCAAAATTGAAAGAAGTGATTTTAATCAATTAAATTTATTTTTATCTAAAATATTATCGTTGTAATCTATTAAAAACTTGAACTATTTAACATTTAATTTCAAATTTAATAATGTGAGTATGCTTGAGGATAAAAAAAATTACATTAAAATTTTTAAAATATTTTAAAAGTAAAACGTTCAGCCAATAAAAAGATGATCATCCCAAACCCAATAATTAATCACCACCGGCCACACAGTTAAAAAAA
>JANTPZ010137691.1:0-11497 GCA_025593235.1 Vachellia pachyceras
GCCATGGCGGGCTGCGGGTTGGGAAATCCCAACCCGCCAGTTGGCGGGCTGCTGGCAGGCTGGCTCGCCCAGCCCGCCAACCCGCGCGGGCCAGCCCGCAATCCGCGGACTGGCCCGCTTTACCACTACTAATCTCAAGGGAAGAACAACCTGTACAAGCTCAGCCTACGAGAAATCTTAATACACTAAATTTAACCACTTAACCTAGCCATCGACACTCCCCCCCCCCCCAAAGTTGAATGTTATTCATACTCAAATTATTACATACAAAAGCCTTGTTTAGAATAATACGAAATGATATCTTGACATTGAATCCAGCAAAGCTAGCCAACGGGCCGAGACACAATTTCTCAATAATGGCAATGCAAGAACTTTTGACATCGCCACTTTTATCTAACAATGTGCTAAATCTCAACTCCCAAAATTCAACCCGTTTACTTTGGGTAGTCCCTTTATCATACTCTCTCTCCTTGGCAATATCATCAAACATGTTTACACAGTACCGAAATTATTCAAACCTGCTTCCATGATAAGCCCCTTCAACATTTTCTCAATTGATCACCAATCAGCATGTTCTAGAATCAACAAAACGTCATTCTGTGTCTTGTATCAACAAACCAGAATCACCGTAATCACAGGAGTTGCATGAGTCAGGTGTTGATTCCAGAACATCCACAATTAACCAGTTCATTCTGATCATACAGATTCCAAGTCAATTTATGAGATTAGATGTGAATAATAGTGGTTGAACTCATGAAAACAAAAACGGAATAAGGAATAATACGAAATAGATATGCATCAGAGGCAAATATGTCAAACAAAGATGTAAGAGGTAACATGATTACTAAACCACATATGCGAAGTTTCCAAATAGAATTGAAATGTCATTGAAGGGCTGAAAATCCTTCAATTTTTAAGAAGTCATGCAGCTTTCATTGGGTCATATGTACTATGTAAACTTAAGGGCATGATATCACTGGCACAGTAACATGAACTACAACTAAAAACCTAGTCCAGTTGAACCCAAACATGACAAGATTCCTTAGACCGTTGACATGAACTAAAAACAGAAGATAAACCAAAACAGGCTAGCTTGTTAACTAAATGGAAACTAAAAATGCTATGGAAGCAGCAGGCAGGGGAAATTTTAGATATCCTCAACAGATATTCTCGTGATGTTTGAGTTTGCTCCTTCAAAGCTAAACCCGTGAGAAAGAAAAAAATCACATCACGCCAAAGCAATAGTCAAATCATGCTCAGTCTATGATTGCATGTTAGTTAGTTAATGACACAACCTCAACACTATTGAATCCTGATGCTTTTCAAGGAGCAGATGAATCATTCCGCAATTAAAGACGGCTCTTGCTAGAGAAACTGAGAAAGTATAATCTGATCCTCATGAACACAAATGTGTTAGAACTAACAAAAAAATGTATGTTCCAAGTTCTAGTATGAGTAAGTTGCGGCCGACAAAGGAAAAACATAAAGCACCAAGTGATTGAGTAATAAAAACTTGTAGATCGATGCCAGTACCATAACATTATCCATTTTCATCTCCAAAAGTTGTAAGCAACAAAGTTTCCCTAAAATAATAGAAGATAAAAGCAGGTGAACAAGTCAATTACCTGTTTTCTGGGAATTTGTTGGTGAGTCAACCCTCTCTTCATTTTTACTTCCTTCTTCCATCGCTCTCTAATGCACGCAACAGTCCAAGGTGAAACAGAGGAAAGAATGAAATTAAAAAAAAAACGTTAAAAAGATTGAAGAAGACTTCCTTTGGAAAGACCAAGGATATGTAGCAGTAATTTGGATTTGTTTTGAGGTTTTAAATATCACAAACAACTCAAATTTCCCCTTAATTCTAATAAATCTTTATCAATTGAGGATTAAACTTTATTCTCTTGTACTTGTTTTTTGAGAAAGGAATTTCGCTGTTATTTTGGGATTACATAGTAAGGTGTTATAGAAAAGTAAACCATAATTTTTAAATTTCACCAACAAAAACTGCAAACCATAAACTAGAAGGTTAAAGGTTCATAAATGCCAAATATAATCTGATACATTTGTCAAAAAACAGAGTTCTGGTGAATGATTATTGCTTACATTCTGAACATATAGTGCTTGCCTTTCTTTACCCTTATTGGACAAAATCACCAAGTAATATTAATTAAGTAGCTACATGGCAAATAAGTATTAGTAGTTATCATCTACAATTACAAATTTCCATTTCATATGCGCGATATCTTATATATAGTTAAGAATGATCTATAAAACCACAATAAACCAGTCTCTAAGAACATCTCTCCAATTAATAATTGAAACACCCACTTGGATAATAAGATTTGGAGTTCTGTGTGGGCGATCAGTGTGTCTTCCTCTTTGATGTGCCCTACTCTGTAGTTGAGACAGTAGGTGGCGCCGCCAATCCTCGACGGGCCGGCAGAGAACTGTAATAAAAAAAGGCTGACGAACCGAGAAAAAGTTTGGATAGGCATCTGAAAAGTAAATTTTAATGAAAAGTAACTTAAAAAACTGAATTTTATTACATGTACATATGGTACAATTTTAAGAGAAATATTACAGATAAAATTATAAAAACTTTAATGTATTATTGAGAAAAAAATTTAAACTACTAAAATACTCAATTAAATAAAATAATGTTATTACAATATTTATAATAAAATTTTATAAATAGAGTCATATAAACAGCATTTAAAACTGTACTCAATTAAATACTAAAGTGCTTTTTACCTTTCTCAATTATTAAGATTCGAGTATGTATGTATTCTTTTCTTCTTCTTTTTTTCTTTTTTTTGGTGAAAAGTATGTGTTCTTTTCTTTATGAGGGTGTTGTGGATTTCTGTTTTTTTAATATTTGTGGATTTCTTCAATACCCTCAAAGGCATGTTGTTGGTTTTAACAATCAATTTCATTCTAATTATTCTCACTAATTTCATGTATCAAACGGATGGCGTTATTAGTTGTTCAATATTATTAAAATTTAATAACAATTTTTTGACAATTAATTTCACAGAGGCTAATGCAAATGATATGAATCTAAATTGCTCCTTCCTCAGAATGAAAAGAATGAAACAGTAACTTTTGTGGAGTCTAAAAATACAAGAAGAAGAAAGATAGAGTGTGGGCCAACTTTATAAAGTAAGGATCTGTCACTATTGCCCTCTTTCTTGAATGTACATGGTTACTTTTGCATCCAGACAAAAATTATGGTGTTAGATGCATATTAATCAAGGTATATATGTATTTTTACACGTTAATCCTTTCTTTAAAAGTAAATGATAAAAATGTTGCAGAATGAGTCTGGGCCTAAACTAACGTTAGCAAGTTTAAAAAATATGTCGAACATAAAAATTTTAATAGAAGAATACTCGCACTTTTATTAAAGAAGAACAACCTTAGATTTCCTTTTTTCGTCTCGTATTTTTTGGTGATTGAGAGAGAACGTACGAGAGAATTGTCACCACCAGTATTCATGTGAATGTAAGTGAAGGGGACAATTAATCTTTTTTTTTGTTGGTTGACACAACTTGGTGTGTGAGTTATGAATGATATTTATACACACACATAATCTTCAATACCTCTCATTTCCATGAAATTAGAGGGCGTATGTGTTGGACGATGTATCCTATTGGCTCGTTTGGCACGCTGGAATTGTTTTTTATGGAAATTGAAATAGAAATAGAGATGGAGATGGAAATGAATATAAATATAGAAAAAAATGAGGTGCCAAAAATCAATTCAATGGAATTGAATACAATTCCATGGGTTACATTATAAAATTTATTTCTACCCATTTTGAATTCAATTTCCATTTCCATTTCCATTTCCAATTCTACCCCCCAATTCCACCATACCAAACATAGGAAATGAATTCTATTTCTAATTCCACGTTCCAATTCCATCATACCAAACATAGCATATAGGAAGCATCCAAAGGGAACAATTAATGTCATGTACTCTAACAAATTATAATGCACCAACTCATTATTTTCAAGGAAAAATTAATCTTTTACTCTAACGTTTTTTCATAAATGTTTGTCTCATTTTCATGGGTTTCTTCTTTCCAGATCAAAGTCTACAAAAGGAGTAGTATATCGCAATAGTTGTATTATTTGAGTGTGAACCTATTACTCACTGGAGATAATGGTTCAAAGATTGGATTTTTAATCTTGGTAGACAAAGGAAGCCCAGAAAAGGAGTGAAAAATGGAGAACCTCAGTTCTCTGTTACTAAATAAAAACGATGGCCCGATAATTTCGCCCACTTTTTCTAAATAATAGGGAAATTTGAACAATAATAAATAAGCTCCCATGTTTGTTTGTATCCTAAATTAAGCTTTCTGTCTCAAATCCTGCCTTGGGCAAGGGAAGAGAAAAATCACTTGAAGTGTTTTATTTTCTCGGCAACCAAACAGGCCAAAAAGCAATTTTTGTTCTCCAGTATTTGCACAGAGAATATCACAGACATGCCTATTTCTGTGTTACCCTAGAAAAAATTTTAATGACGATGATCAGAAAATTAAAATTTATTAGTCGCAGGGTTGAAGGACATCAGGGAAAGCCATACCTGATTGGTGAATCCGATACCGAAACTAATATAGCTATGGGTTTCAAGATGAAATTAAAGAAAGAAGAGCATGTAAAATAATTAGGGAGCAAGAAAAAAGAGTTCCTATTCACTATATGAAGTAAATAATACATAATGTCTTGTATCATAACTTTACAATATCAAGGTAAATCAATTTTATAATTTCATGAGATAATAAAGAGATATGAAAGATAAAGACGGTTACGAGGAGATATGGACATCCACGTAATGTTCATAACAATAATGTCTAATTCCTCACTCAATAAGGGAGCACTTAATCCATGAGATCAATCCAACCCTTGATGACATGCAGGTTTCTATTTAAATTTATTATTGTTAATATACAAGTACCGAGTAACTTAATTTACAAAAAGATTAATTTAATTTAAAAATAGTCCCTCTGCACTTCATAAGAATTAAGATATTTGTAAAAAGCATTTTAAAATTCTTATATTTGATATGTCCCTCCGTATCTTTATGTCTTACAAAATAATCTTAAATTAACCATGCAAAAGAAATAATATTCTATAAATCTAATGGCTCGTTTGGTACGCAGAATTCATTTTGATGGATATGGAAATGGATATGAGGCTTAAAAGTATGTTTAGTATGTCATGGAAATGAGATATGATTTTTATATGAAAAGACCTAAAAGCCCTTCTAAATTAAAAAAATTCTTTTTTTTAACTTTTAAAACTACCTAAATCAAATTAAAAAATTTTTAGAAAAATTTTTAGATTGAATTATCAACATGGAATTGGAAATCCAAGCTTTTCATATGGAATTGGAAATCCATGAGTTTGATAGAATTGTCTTCCATGTGAAAGCCAATTCCATCATACCAAACATGCATAGATATGGAAATGAATTCCATTAATTCCATTTCCATATCCATGCCTCCAAATTCCATCAAACCAAACGGGCCCTAAAGGTTTTGCCATTAACGTATAAAAGCAGTATTATTAACAAGCGGAATTGTATCATTGATAAGTTGTAGGAACTTATCATGTATTATTTCCTTTATTTGATACTTTTGGGTTTTCTCCCTAAGATGTTAACCACTCTCAGGGCCCATGCAACGAATACTAATGCCCCGTTTGGTACGATGGAATTGATTTTGACGGAAATGAAGATGGAAGTAGAAATAGATATGGAAATAAGCTTTAAAATTACGTTTGGTATACCATAAAAATGAATATGGAATCCATGTCATTTTTTTTATAATTGTTGATTTTTTTTGGAAATGTACCAAAAAAAATACTATTTTACACAAGGAAGGATATTTTGGTCCAAAAAATTTGGGCTCCATGGAACCCAAATGAATTATATGGGCTTGGGTATGGGATTGAATTTAATGGGTTTTGGTGGAATTGAATTTCACATTGAATTATAATTCCATCATACAAAACATGACTATATCATGGAATTGAATTCCAATTCCAATTCTATCTTCCCATTTCACCCTACCAAAACGGTGGTAAAGACTTTGTTAGTCAATTCAAGGTCGTCGTCAGAGCTCTTCAATTATAATCCATCTCATGCCCTTCCCTTAAATTACTCTTTCATTTTAGTCCTTTCTTGGCTATATGTCCACAATTAAGCCAAGACATGTTAATCAATTTTAAGGTATGATTATCTTCTTTGGTCTCCTTTTATATCACTTAATAATATTTAGTATGGATAGTGCATCAAATAGAATTGTCATTAATATAAAGATATATGTGCTTAGAAAGGAAAAAAAGTCTCACCTTTCTTTGGCATGCTTGCACTTGAGTTTTGATGCATTCTTCTGATGCAAAAAACACTAAATTACCCTTATATACTTAACATACTTTCATTTAATCAAATTAATAACGCAATTTTTTGATACAATAGAAATAACTAATTTTAAAGTACTAATGATATTAATAATTACAAGAGTTTGTTAATAAATTATATATGAAAAACTCATGTCTTAATCTCATGGGGAACAAGCACTTTACGTATATAATGTTAAAAATATAAGTTTTTTTTAAATTTTCCTAATTGGTATGTTGACCCGTGGAATTATTGGATGATTATTTGGAGTTTATATTACTATCTTCTTAGTTGTAGAGTCTATAGGAAAAATTGTTGAAAATTCTCTCATCACAAAATAAATTGCCTAAAAATACCTGAAATTTGTTAAGAACGTACGTGCAATCTATGTTCAGCAGCTGTAACTTTTTTTAGATGTATGCAACAAATCCTCAACTACATTATTTATTTTCTTTTGATTTACAAATAGTTAAAAATAAGTTGCACACAACTGAACATGAGTTGCACCCACATAGGGACATGGGTTCTTAGCTTACCTTTTATAATAAATTTTGTGATGAGAGATTTTTCAACAAATTTCCCTAAATTTTACTCTTTTTTCTCTTTATATTCAGAACCTTCCTGCGGATCTAAAAATTATGAGGTGTAACTGTACACTTAATTCTTTTTCTGGATATGATTCTATCATAATCCTAATTAAATACATGTTTTTAGCTTTTTGCCGTTGTGGGGACTTTGTTGCTACCAAACCATATAGACTTTTTTTCTGTTGCCCGCCCGGTTCACCGGAGCTTTTCTCCGACTACGTCCGGATCCGACCCGCGCCGCGCACCTGGCATGGTGGGTGAGTCTCCCAACGGTGGGAGCTGCATACACAAGGCTCGAACCCGAGACCTTGCTTAAGCTGGAACAAACCGCTTACCATTTAATCCAACCAACCGTTGGTGAAATCATATAGACTTTTGTGTGGAAATATGATCTATTTGCACATTGTTGTTGGGTCACCTTCCTCAGTAGATAAAGGAATGAAGACCAGAACTATGGGTTAATTCTAAGGTTGTGTGTATAATTCGGAATTCGGTCTCACTCGTCCTGACCCAGTTCAGCCTTGTACAATTTGAACAAAAAAAAAAAGCAGTCTGATGAGGATAACGAATTAACCAGATCTGGATGAATGGCCTAATTGGACCCGGTTTTGAGTCAATCCATCAGTCCATTTGGTCAAGTTTAATAAGTTAGTTCTTATTTTAATTTTAGTCTCTTAAATTTAAAATTAGTGATTTTATTCCCTCAACTTTTATTTTATTTGAAATATTGGTGCATACAATTTAATAAATGTCTAGACCAATTTTCCCTTTTAGAAATTAAATCCACTAATTTTAAACGTAAAGATTAAAACCAAATTGAGAACAAATTTGAATAATTAAAGATTGTATTAACTCCATAAGTAATTGAAGACATATATTATATGAAAAATGAGAGGGAAGAGGACAGAAGAGGATGAGATTGGACAAACTAAATTCCGGTCATTCAATATTAGTTTAATGATTACCAATAGGAAAGATGGGATAGGAAAGAGAAAATGAGAGGTTGTTTCCTAGTCTGATAATGGACTTTTAAATAACAAAAACCTATAATATGAAAAAGGCCATTTACAAAAAAGCATGTCAATAATTTATTGCAATCAAGAAGTAGCAAGATTTGGGGAAACTATCTGTAGCTCATATATTTAATATAAAAGTAAATAATATGTTACTTTGATCCTAAATACAATATTTTAGTTCATATTATCTCCCAAATTTATTTTTTTTTTCAAGTATCTCTAGTGGTTGTCCTGTTAAGGGGTTCCATCAAGTAATGTTTCTAAAACACATTATGAATAAAGATATTTTAAAGAAATAACACTTATTTATCACAAATAAGTAAATATAAGTGCCTCAACTAAGTTTTTAATATAAGCATATGATAACTCCCCATTTTTAATATAATTTGAGATATATTTTAATACATTTGGGGAGTTATTAATGTCAAACTAAAAGGTTTATGAGTGATTTTAATAAGAAATGAAATGATCACATGAATCAGAGGATTTTATTGCAAATATAATAATTTTAGAAATAATTAGGAATAAAGGAAAGAATAAAATATTTTAGTTTCTATTATTTTGTTATTTCCTATTATTAGTATTACTATTATTATTATTATTATTATTACATGCATGGTTCAACAGCTGGGAGCAAAAGGGAAATTGATTTATTGGAGATTCCCTCAACAGAAGAGAGAACTTCTCGGCGGCACTGGTGGAGTGATCTGAGGGAGCAACAGTTTTGGGCATGAGACGAGCAAACAAGACGTCACGCAAGCCCTTAATTTTTCCTTTAGCACGCACGAGAAAGGAAGGAGCAGAGTTTTTCGCGGCGCTGAGCTGGGAAGCTTAAAAACGAGAAGAAACGGAAGCTGGAGCGGGTGTGCAGGATTGACGAGAGTTTCAGCAACGGTTTTCGTGGCTGATCTGGGAGACGCGAAGGACGAGCTGCTGCTGTCGCTAGAGAGTTTTTCTTCCGCGCAGGAGAGACTTTGAGCAGAGCAAGACGAGAGTTGAGAGGCTGGTGTGAGCTTGGCTAACATCATTTTCTCGGCGGCATCCGAGACTGGGCAGAGAAGCGAGAGCTGGAACTGCTGAGAGGAGGGACGAGTGCTTGGCGAAGAACAAGTTTTCTCGGCCACGCAAGGAGAGCGTTGTCGCGTACTGGTTCTGGAGCTGGTGCAGCCACGAGCTTCACTGTGCGTAGCTGAGGAGAACGAGAGGCATTGTTTTGCTGAATAGAAGAAAGAACACCAAGATCTAGGATTATTTTGAACCTTTGCATGTATTGAGATTGAATAATACTCTCTTTGGTGATTAGTGACAATTATATGTTAATTTTATCTTGCGCCTAATGCTTCTAATTGATTAGCCACCACTTAGATTGATTTGTTCAATTGAATTAAGCTTGAGAGAGTTAATTTAATTGTAGGACTTAAATAAAATTATGCTAGACTTGAAGTTTAAATAATCAAATGGATGGTTTATTAGTAACATAGAGATATAGTTATTAACCTAGTATTGTCATATTAAGGTTGTTGCTTAATGATTATTTTCTTTTAACTGTAGCAAGAGATTGTGCATGTGAAAGGAGAATATTAATTTGGTTATCAATTAGACATTGAGGAATTAAATTCACAAAGAGGAA
This sequence comes from Vachellia pachyceras, assembly GCA_025593235.1. NCBI lineage: Eukaryota > Viridiplantae > Streptophyta > Magnoliopsida > Fabales > Fabaceae > Vachellia > Vachellia pachyceras. The sequence goes on from JANTPZ010137691.1 coordinate 9,639, forward strand.
CAACACCAAAGAGATAACAGTTATATGTTAATTTTATCTTATGCCTAATGCTTCTAATTGATTAGCCACCACTTAGATTGATTTATTCAATTGAATTAAGTTTGAGAGAGTTAATTTAATTGTAGGACTTAGATAAAATTATGCTAGACTTGAAGTTTAAATAATCAAATGGATGGTTTGTTAGTAACATAGAGATATAGTTATTAACATAGCATTGTCATATTAAGGTTGTTGCTTAATGATTATTTTCTTTTAACTGTAGCAAGAGATTGTGCATGTGAAAGGAGAATATTAATTTGGTTATGACTTGAAAGAGCTTAATCAATTGCTTTTGAATCTTAGACAAACATATCATGTCATTTAATCACTAATAGAGCTGTATGCATTTAAATCTCATGAATTGCATTGGTGAAAAATAATCCTAGGCATCTCTAATCGTTGAACCAAAACTCTAGTTTGTCTTTCTCATTTTATTTTAGTAGAACCATAGGACATTGTTACTCAATTGATCCACTCAACCTAATTAATCACATAATTGCATTGATTATCTCGTTTATGCATTAGTCCTTGTGGGAACGATATTTTTATACTACTTGCGACCCGTACGCTTGCGGTAAGCTATAAGGCGGACAAGTTAGCATATTAGTTATCCAAATCTTATAATAAAGATTAGAAGTAATCACTTTCATCTTTACCCTATTTTCAAGAATAAACAGGGTTTTAAAGCTTTGCCTTAGATATCATTAGATATCAACATATAGTTGGTCTAGCAGCAATGTAAGGCCACACTGCCTAGGTCTCTTTGGGAGAGTTTAACTCCCAGAGGAGACAATTGTGTTGGGAGGGGCATCCACTAAACTTGATTTAGATTAGTTTGTTGCTTGGATACCATGTTATAAGATATATAAAAGCGCCACATACAATTCGGATATATTAGAAATTAAAAAAAGCTTTGTCCCAGGTGGAGTATAGAAAAGTAGCATCTAAACAGAAGATAATTAGAATCAACAAACTGTCTATTTAGTGAACCATATTGTGGATATATTAGAAAGAGTGGTGAATGATATCGAATACTGTCCCCCCTTGCCCTCCTCTAAATAAAGGAAATATATTAACAATCATATACACACACACGCCTATATTTGTATATCAACAATTTGGAGAACGACGTTTAATTAATTCTATTTCAGATTGCACGAATGAGTTCATACTATCTCTAGAGGGTGACTAATAATTGGTTCTAATACATCAAAGTATCGTACTATACCCAACATTACCTGATGAAGACATTGAACCACCCTTGAGAACCACATGATTGAAGCTCTCACTAAGAAGAGAGCCCATATGGTTGATGCGATTGTGCCCAGCAACGGAGCTAAGATGATGAGAAGCAGAACAAGGACAAGAAATCCGAGGAGTGGACCAAAGGTTTTGATGATGGGAAGGTAAGGTGTATCATTTGGAAGCGTATGTTCTACAATCACACTCAGAGTATAGAGGCATAAGTTGACCATAATGGCAGCCATAATGGTGGCATGATCATCAAATGGGGATTTCATTTTGGACTGGCATCGAACTTGAACATAACCACCGAACGCGTTAATCAGAAACATAATTGCAAAGTGGAGTTTCTTCCTGGATGAACTGCAATAATGCAATAAGATAAAATTGAATTATATATATATATAGCTATAGCACTTGATAAAGTTTCGGTTGTAATAGAAGTTGAATGAATCCAAAAGAACCAACTAACTAAACCATAAAGTTGCAAGGGACAAGGGAGATGAGGCTGGCGGGCTGCTTTTAACTCCGCTACCATCTGGCTGACCGGCGATATATAACAAAGATATGGGCTGGAG
>JANTPZ010137699.1:0-17347 GCA_025593235.1 Vachellia pachyceras
AAGCAGTGAGGAATTAATAATTTGAAGAGTAATGGAGAACAGGCCAGTAATCTCAATTCATTTGAGCAGTTGCATGAAGATCCAGAATCCAAGAGACAATTAAATTAAATAAATAAGACTCCGTTCAGGTAAACAACGTTCATCGATCTTAGACGCATTGAAAGGTTGGTTGTAATGTGCAACACGAAATTTTGTCTACGTAAGGATTAAATGGTATTTTTGGCATTAAATTATTCTCTCCTAATATTAATTGTGTTTCTTTTCTTTTTTTCTGGATTTTAGATGGCAGGCACATGTCATCAAGGATAAAATTCAAGTTATCTTCTTTTATTCATTACGTTAAATTATATAACCACACATTGCCGTGTACCATATCCTTCAATTCCATGCAAATTTATAATTACATGATAACATTTTAAAAATACAACACGTGACTAAATGTTATTGTATAACTTAACATAATGGATTTAAGAAACTTAATCTAAGTATAATCACATGCATCTTTAGTTATTAAGATGTGCAATTTCGGATATGAAATATATATATATATAATTAAGGCAGGTTGCATTTCCATTGAACATTTGTTATTTTAACCGTTACATGAGTACATGATAGAGGAAATTGCGGAAAAAGGCTCCAAAAAAATTACAAATGAGTATCCTATAAAAATGAATATTGATTGCAAACTTTATATAATATATGCTATGTATAATGTAAAATCGTTAAGAACTTCACTAGCTACATAACTCATTTAAGCTACTATATATGCAACATAGTGCTGTGTTTTTGGGCACGATATAGTTTACATATATATTCTATAAATATCATAAAACGTTATATTTTTGCTGTAATTAAACTATACCACCCCAAGTCATCAATATAAGGGTTAGAATTGTGTTTACATTTTACTTTAGTTCTATATGTGTTATATTTAAATCCAATTTATATTATACATTTATTTTTTATCATAAATTAATTGCACGAATTTCCATCCATATATAATTCCAATACACATAATTAAAAACTTAATGTGGATATCTTAGAAAATAAAAAATTGATGATTCTTCATTTATCACAAATGATTAATTTAACTAGTTTTTTTAATATTAATGAATTAGTTGTTTGATTTTTGTACTAAATGGGAGGGAGGCAGTGAGTTAAATTCGTCCCAGCCGAGGAAACTTTCCGTTGCAGAGAAAAATAGAATACAAAGCAAAAGGTCCCACGTGTGACCAGCCGATTATTACAAGTCGAGATTAGAGAGTTGGATCAGAATTATAAAGTAAATCTGTTAATGTTAATGTTAATTTATTAAAGTCAATTTTTTTTTGGGTGAAGATAAAAATGATGATGCATGATGAAGACAGTGCTTACGTCATAAAAAGAGCCAAAGAGGTATTGCTTCTAGGCGTGGACCACGGCTGCTAAAGAAGCGAAGCAGCCACATTCATAGGATCTTTGACATTTGTGCTTCAAGGAATCATCCTGGCCATTACCTGTGTCCTCCTCCCCAATTTGCCCCTATTTTCTTTTCCTTTTACCCCTTTTCTCCTTGTCTTCGCCTCTTTGGATCTTTCACTCGTTCTATTTCTGCCTTCTATTATTTTTCCCATTATTCCCATAAATATCTTCTCTCCTCGTAATTCCAATAAAATATGGTAAGAAATATTTGAAGAAAAATAACGATTGTACACAAACTTATACCAATCTAATCAATTTTTATGGAAAAAACACAGTTACACAGGAGGTGGCCACAAATATTAATTCTAAATATAAGACTTTTATCCATAATTCATCTCTAATATCCATCATCATTTCACAAAATTGGCTTGTCTAATTTTAAAACAAATATACGATCTACTCCACCTGATGTTAAATATAAAGTTAGATAAATTATTTATTTTGATCATAAACATGATAATCCACTTCATTGTGCATTCGAAATTCATAATTCCTTACCCAAAGCATTTCCACTGGGATTAGTTACAAATATGAAAGGGGTTTTGAATGAAAGTGGTTTCATTGCATATTGTTAAAGTGGTACCCATATCTGTAACATATAATTAACACGACTAATTTCTTTAACATCTGTAAATTTATTATATAATTCTTATTTAAATCAGATGTAACGATATTGTACAAGGGTGTTTTAAAAAATACTTGTTATGGTTATATAATTTACTCTGCCTTGTGAACCTACCCAGATAAATTAAACGACTCGTATCCTAAGAGGAGTATCATATATGTTCATACAATTCTATCAGCTTCCATCATATTTTTATTAATTAGGCGGCTTTAATTTAGAAGCCTATTATCAATTTGTCTGTTCTCTGAGTCAAATAGGACCATTAATTAACTTATTTTGATTCTACAAGGTAAATATGAAATAACATTAATATCGGTGAATGATCTCATGAGTTCAACCAGGTTCGCGGGTAACACAAAAGTTAAAAAATGAGCTATCACAACTTTGTAGCGTGGAATTATGAGCTGGTTTAGTAATCCGATTAGATTTTAGAAAATAATTTATAAAAGAAAAATGCTAAAAATAAATTTAGAAAATAATTTTTGAAAAAATATTCTTGAGAAGTCTCATACACATCATCCCCCCTCCCCGGGTCCTCTCAACTTGTCTTATGCAATCATTATATTGACACGAGGCAAAGTCTCAACAAATATCTATGATTGATTGATTGTTTACCTATTCCAAATATTATGTTTTGTTTAGCTATTGGTTTAACATCTGATCCAATAAAAATATAAACGCTGTGAAGAACGGAACAATCAATTTTAAATTTGAAATGTTAAAATAAAGTAAATTTCATAAAGCAAAGATTATAAACCTCATATTATATTAAAAACACATGTAGCAAAATAACTAATATTTACTAGCATAAAATACTCATGCATGTCAAGAGTTATATATATCATCCATACTTTAAATATTTTAATTGTTATTTGATGTGAATCTCATATTTTATAATTACGTTGATTATTATGATATAAATACGTAGGCAGGGGACACTGTTTACGAGCGAAGAAGGGTCTACGAGAGGATGAGCCCGGCGCCCACGAGGCAAGTAACCTTCAAATCAAATCAAAATTGTGGCTGGCTGTTGTTTAAACTTTTCGGGTATTGCCGTTGGACGTTAGGTATACGGTACTACCGTATTCTACGAGAGTTCAGAGAGAGAGAGAGCCCCATTGAGGCCCTCGTGTAAAGTTCCAAGTATTTCATCATCATTCACACAAGTCTTCGAGTCTGGTCAAAATCTCTGCACCTTCCTCTTCTCTTCTTATTCAGCCTTTTCCTCCCTCTTCGTCTCCCTCCTCCGACTCTGCTCCTACATACATACATATCTTTTCTCTTAACCTCACAAACAGATGCAAAATTGAAAGCTTAGGAGAGCAAGATTCTGATTCAATTCACTGATTGATGGGTTCTTCCAAGGAAGACAGATTCACGAGGATTTTAAGGGGTTTTAAGACCCTGTTCTTCTTGATTGCCATGCTCATATCGCTTTTGCTCTTCTCCGCCCCGCTTCTTCTTGTTCTAGCCGACGCTCTTCTTCCTTCTGCCCTGCTCTCTGCACTCTCACCTTCTTCTCTCTCTCTAGAATCTATCTCTTCCCACCTCCGAAACTATGATTTCCGATACTCCCTCATCGATATTCCCCTCGTTTCCATCATAAGATCGCTTGTCATCTTCTGTGAGTATTTTTACATACACAGAAAAAAAAAGACAGTTTCATTCTCTGTTTGATTCCTCTGTTTTTGACTGTTAAATTAATGGCTTTTTTGTGTTAGGCGTTTATAGTTTCTGCGATGGGCCAAGGCTTTCTCGGGGGCCCTATTTGGGGATAACGACGATATGCTCTGTTTCGTCTCTGATTTTCGTGTCTCTGAAAGCTGTGTACGTTTTCAGCCTCCCAGATTCGTATCGAGGAGGAGGAGGAGGCCATGTGAGAGCCTTCGAAATTGCTCTGTTCGTGTGTTCGTGTGCTCTGGCTTTGGTCATATCGCCGTAGCTTACAGAACAAGTTGCAGAGAGAGACGAAAGCTTCTGGTGTACAGAATTGACATTGAAGCTGTAAGTATCTTTGCAGCCTTCTTTCCACTAATCTGAAAAACATGATAAATTTTGGGGAATAGCATAATTTTTACAAGTTTGGAGCTTCTTTCATGAGAATTCGAATTAGTTCTGTGTATTTTTTTTCCGCGTGGATGTTGGGAAAAATGGTAGGAATTGATGCGTAGTGGGGGACACAAGGAACCTATTTGCAGGGTCGAATCGTAATTTGATCTTTAATGTCACGAGTTAATGACATTCTTGATTCTAGATTTAGGTTACTGTCAAGAAGACCAAATTTAATATTAGCTAGTAAATATATGGAAAAAAAATGAAAACATTTATTTGAACTTTATTATTGCTATATAAAAATATGAGTGTGATAAATTTTAGTTTCGGAGTATAAAAATGAGATAACTAGTGTTTATTACTGGTATAACATTGGCATTATTTAATCACTATCTAATTATAAATAGGTGTGTTAGTTTTTGGGGAAATTAATGAATTTTATTGGTTAGGATGATTTGAATTGAACTAGTTCTTTATTTATGTATATAAAAATATGTCAGATCATTATGATGAATAAAATTTATAAACAGTGACTATATACTGAGTTTTCTTAGTTTTTATTCTATTAAATCTACTATTTTTAATATAATTCGTTTTATTTCGTAATTCATACCGTGCATCAAAGGGCAGGATAGTAAATATGACTCTTCTGGAAGGTCAATAATTGGATTGACAAAATTGGTTGTGCTTGAGGAGCACACCATCTGATTTATTTTCATTTAGAGCTAGAGCTAGCTTGCTTTGAATCTCTTTTATGGCCAATATTAAATTGGTCATTAAATTTAGCTGCGGCTAATATTTATAAATATTCTGACTTTTCAAGACAACCAAACTGAGTTGGTGGGAAATTGAAAGGGGGGTATTTATGGGCATGCCTGACTTTTTCTTTGCTGTTACATTTAAAAAGTTAAATTATATTTCTAGAACATATTAATATACTTCTCAAAACGTAACTTTCTATGTGCCTGTTTGGGAAGCCATTCTCCCAAACGGTGCACATAAACCGAGACAAAACCATCTCGAAATCTGTAAAAATCATCTTGAAATTCATAAAAACCATCTTGAAATCCGTAAAACCATCTCGAAATTCCCAAAATGCCTCAAAATCTGCAAAATCCATTTTCCCAACGGAGTTCCCAAACAAGCACTATGTTGTCATAAGATTATTATTTCATAATCGTATTTTAAAATGGTCAAAATCTGCGATTCTTTGTCGTTATTTTATAACATGAGATGATCAACTGTGAAGATTCATAAACATGCTTGATTTGAAGACTTGGTCTCACTCTCACATGTGATTTACGATTATTTCGTGTTCAATTACTTTAAATGTCATTCAAGATTGTGTTCAGACTTCAGAGAGTCCGCAATATGCCAATATGCCTCACTAATGAAATCTATGCCCAAAGCCGACCTTATATATATATTATAATAAAGTGATACCTGTAATGCACTGTATTATATTATATCATGTGCCACATGCATATGCAAATCTTGTATCCTTGCAAATGCCTTGTCCACATGTTATTATCCGGCAAAAAATTAAATTAAGACTATTAAAAAACTAATCATTTGTTTTGCTAATTGGTATCACGTGTGTGCAGGTTTCAGCCTGCAAGAGGTACCCCAAGATTCTCAAAGAAGAACGAGTCAACTGAACCCACCCAACCACACTGAATGAATACCATCAGACTGTAAATATCAGTTCTATATGTGTGTGTATATATATATATATATAGATTTTGAACTCAGCTTCAACTTGTCACAATGCCTTCTTCAGTGCTTCAAGGGATGATCAGGTAACCATACTTTTTTCATTCAACCATGGCAAAAAAATAATTGTTTTCATGAGCAATACATGTTTGTTTCTATTAGAGATACTTATATCCGTCACACTATTAAACATTGTGTTTGTTTGGGAATCACTTCCTCCCAATTGGCACGTAAGTCAAGACAAAAAGCATCTTGAAATTCTTAAAGAGCACCTCAAAATCCATAAAAGCATATCAAAATCCGTAAAATATCTTGGAATCTGTAAACTCATTTCCCCAAACGGAATGAGAATTCCATTGAGGGGAAATGAGTTTACAGATTTCAAGAAGAATTTACGGAATTCAATAAGAATTTATACATTTCGAGATTTTTTTACAAATTTTAATATGTTTTTTACAGATTTTAAGATGCATTTTTTTTTATTTACATGCACCATTGGGGGAAGATTTCCCAAACATGCACATTAAATGTTGGTATAACATTTTTTTTCCTTAATTCTGTTGGGAACCAAATCGTGATGTTTGTTTCTTTTTTATTGGCACAGGTTTATCCGAAGGATATCGCTGAGTCGTTGACTTGACACTGAAGAGCAAAACCCTAACACTAAGATTACGGTATAAAAGAGTCACACAAGAATTATTGTGCAGGTTGATGATTGAGTAAATGTATATATATACATACTATAGAACTAAATACGTTTTTTTTTGGGTTTTAGAAATATTTTTCATATCCGTTTCGTGTTGTATATCCAAGAGAAATGACACCCATACTCAAAGTGTCAATTTATCAAGTTGTAATTTATGATCATGAATGGTTCAAAGTAGTGCTGATTAAGTTCTTTTTCCTCGCATCTGAGGCGATTTTTCCCTCTGCTAGGGTTAGCTTTCCCTTTTGCTGGGTTCTCTTGGGGGTGCCGAGTTGGTGGTGGAACTTATCCTTCCATCGATCTCTTCCTCTTTTCCGGTCTATTTCTTCTTCTCTTTCATGAGTTTCGGGAGTGCGTTGCAATGGATGGACCTCACAGGTTAGGGTCTCAAGAAGCCAGTCGGAAGGGGACAAGCATTGTGGCGAAGGCTGTAGGTGCTGCGGGGGTTTTGATACCTGCTCTGGTGGGATGGCCGCTGATTGCGACCTCCGATGGGTGCCTCCTGGGGGTTGGGAGGCGTTACTTGGGAAGCTCTGCCATGGACGATTCAAGGGCCATGGTTTCTTTGCCTTGTTTCTACATATCTCTTTTGATTTCCAAAGCTATCTCAGCCACAAGGCTTGGAGGAGCTACGGAAACTTTGGTTTGTGACCCAATAGCTCTGCTATATTTATTCTGCCTCTTTCCGTTGCCTCCTCTGTTTCAGACCCCTCGGCCGGAGCTTTGGAGGAGATTGCAGCGGACATCGCCATGGTGGACTCAGGGGGTGGTGGGGAAAATGAAGCGGCACATTCTCAGGTTCCAGATGTTTATTCTTGCGCCTTGCATTGGAAATCTGATGGAAACTTAGTGGTTAAATTTGCTGGAAGTATAGGAAAGGCGAGAGTAGAATAGGGGATTTCAAAGAAGATGATTTGGAACCTGAGGGACGCTGAGATAAGTAGTTCTCCCAATACTCATGAAGTTCCTTACAAGGGTGGGTCAGTTATGAGGGCACATAAGGGTAGTGGGGCTGTTGAGGTTGGTGGATACTTTATTGTTAGCATTGGTAATTATATTCAAGTGTTGAAACTATTTGTAGAGAGGTTCATTTGCCCTTACAGTGAGGTCAGGAGTAATTTCAGTCTGATTAGAACTTGTATTAATCTGAGGAATGTTAACCATGTTGTCTCTGGTCTGGCTGATTTGGTGTGGAATGGGGTTCGGGTGAATATGAAAGGAATGGAAGCGTTAAATGCAAGAATTATGGCTGCTGAAATGTTTGCTAAGAAGAGTTTTGGTTGTTTTGAGGGAACTGCCCCTTGGATGTTGGCTGAAGTGGTTGTGGTTAGTAATTCAAAGGCAAGGCTGTTTGATGGTAAAAGTAGATTATCTTGGGTCTGTTCAGTGAGGTTGTATATGCTATTCATTGTGGGCTTAACATGTGCCTGTTCAGTGTGATTGGTTACACTGTTGTTATTCTGGCATTGCCTGTTCAGTGTGTATGGAGTCATTGTTCATATTTGGGTTGGAGTGGTGATCCTACCATCTATTATATGAGCGCCTTGCTGTCCATCGCTATGACTAGTGTTGTCCTTGAGTTTCTTTATTCAAGGAATTTCGTGAGGAACCATTTATTTGATGGATTCCCATGGAAGTATATTTGGCAAGCGATTGGTTTGTCAAAGCTTCATTAGATTGCTCTTACCTGTTTCAGGTTCTTCGAGCTCCTTTGCAGACAAAGGCCTTTGTCGTTGCTAGCTTTAGAGTCTGTCCCTGATGCATTTGTTTGTTTTGTATTGGTACTTATTAGACTTTGTATGCTTGGTTTGATTTCTATTTAATGCTCTCTTGGTTTGGCAAAAAAAAAAAAAGTAATGCTGATTAAATCTTATTTTATTTTTATTAAACACATCTGTAAAAATCAAGTGGGCAAATCTTACACATCACCACTTCGGTGGATCCTCTCGTGGATCCCAATCTGTTGATGAACAAGTGATAATTTTTTTTAAGTAACTGATCAATTTAGGTTGAGATTTTGCAATTAAGATGCCTCTTCATATTTATTTTAAATAAGGTGGATTTGAACTTAATTCTCATCGCTCTTGGCTATGAGTAATAGTGCTTGTCAGGTTTCACGTTGAAACTGCGTTGTATATAAGTCGAGATAAATCCATTCTCATATATTTACATCGGTTTACGTCAAATTATTCTTTCAACAAAATTCCAAAAAAACACACATAATTATTATTGTAGCCAATAAACTTTATTTCCCCTAGAAAAGTTTACTCGTCAAAAAAAAAAAATCTAATTCCACCTACTAGTTGGTTTGAGATATATAAATTTAATACCGCCGATGATCTATCATGATGTCCATGAGAAGATTGGATTAGATGACTTAATATGATGTTTTTTTAATATAATAATTAATTGTCCACTAAGTTCATTATTACAAGTTATAAAAGGTGGAGCGTAGTGTACAGACTCTCACCCCACTTGTTCAATAACAACGCTACCATTTTATCAACTCTGCTACTATCAGCAAAACAATCACACTCACTAATCAAGAAGAAAAAACCAAAATAAAGAAATGGATTAACCCAACTAGTTAGTAGTTACATACTATCTATGAAAAAGTAATGGCTCGTTTAGTACGCTGAAATTGATTTTGGTGGAAATGGAGATGGAGATGGGGATGGAGATGAAAATGGAAATGAGGATGGAAATAGATATAAATATAGAAGAAAATGAGGGGTCAAAAAACCAATTCCATGAAATTGAATATAATTCCATAAGTTACATCATGGAATTCATTTCTACCCATTTTGAATTCCATTTCCATTTCCATCCCTTAATTCCACCATACCAAATATAGGAAATGAATTCTATTTCCAATTCTACCATACCAAACATGACATAAAACCTGGGTACAACGTAATGAAATGCAGACAACAAACAGACAGGACCAGCTTCAGCCTTCACAGTCACTATTGTTGTGTATAATCAAACTGTTTATCACGCAAAGTGAAATACTAACAGGATTTGATCTAACAGAATGAGTTAATTTATCAAAACCTGGTGAACTAAAGTACGAATCTAACAGAATTTGATCACTACGGGATGCAACATTCATCATCTTTATAGAGATCTTATAGAGGATGTTAGACTCTTGATTTGCAGGTGCTAATAGATTACATGCTTATGGAGAATAATAGCATGAGCGACCATTTAGCCAAAATGTTGCTTAATATTGTTGGGAACTTCTGCACTCTTGATCAACCACCTTTAGATTATTAAACGGGGTGGACAGAGGAAGAGACTTAGCTCTTGCCTTGATGCCTTTAATGCTCTTTGAATTATTGATTTTAAATATTATTAAAAAAATAGGCGCCAGTTTAATGTTAATGATAACAAGATAACTTATGTTCGTTTCATGGGCATTAGCATTTTTGTACTTTTTTCTTTATGGGGCTGGGGTTGTGTATAGATTTTGTTTATAAATCATGGGTATCATCTTATAGAAGATAATTCTATTATAGGTATTGTCTAGTATTGAATGTTAGGCACCTCTCTCCATGATGATTCAAACCTTATGATCTATTTGGTTGGATGGAATTGGACACATGGTAATGGAGATGGAGTTCAATTCCATGGTTACATAATGTTTGGTAGCATAAAATTTATCACAATTCCATTTTCATATCCATAAAAAATCATAAAAATTAATTCCATCTCTTAACATCAGTTTTAAAATTCCATGTCCATAGAACCCATTTTTGCCCTTGCATATCCTGTTCGATTTTCAAGCCATTCTTCAAAATGAACCGAGCTGGCAAGCATGATAGCGACTAAAACCCACTGTTGACGAACTAAGCCACCATCACCTATCTCCATTCGACTGATAACCTTGCCTGTGATCATAGATATGGAAGGCGAAGTCATTGTAGCATATCTGTAGCAGCACCAGCGAGCATGATGGCGATAAGACGTTGACAGCACCGACGATTGTCGTTAGTGTGACCTCCGATGTTGAAGACAAAGGCATCGAGCAGATCTGGAATTTTTTCGAAGACAAAGGCCCATAAATGTGTAGCACTATAGCAGCGATTTGTTGATCAGAGTTGAAGAATTTTATTTTTAAATATAAAAGGGTATTTAGTCTTTTTATATAAAAATTAAGTTATATTTCCATGACATACCAAACACATTTTTAATCTCCATATCCATCTTCATTTTTATCAAAATCAATTCCAATGTACCAAACGGACCCTTAGTTTGTTATGTTATAAAGCACCATCTCTCTTTTTATTAAACCCAACCCTCATTTTGTAAGAGTTTACAAGTTTAAGCCATAAAAACGCCTTTAATAAAACTACTTTTAATTAGATCAAATAATACTCGAATATGATCTAATCAAATATTCATGTAAAAATGACTTAATGCTACTTCAATGATTGTTTCCAACAACATAATATATGTGCCTGAAAAAATCACTTAATGTTGGGTTTATTATTTTTTTGGAGAAATGTTAGGCTAAAAAAAGCATGAGAATCTTTTAAGGGCTTCTTATTTGAAAAGGGACCAAAAAAATTCCTCAGGCCCACAATACCAATCCAAAAAAAATGTTTCTTTCTTTTAAAAATATTCAGAGACAGCACAAAACACAAGCCTCTAGCGAGCGTTTTTCTGAAGCAACAAGTCGAGAAAAAGCCAGGGTTCAAGAGTTCAGTCAAGAAGAAACACCTGGGTGGGGTGTAGCGCAGAGAGTGATGAGGATTACAGTTGACTTAGAGGAGACGAACTCGGAGCCGAGGCGCTCAGCAACGCCCAAAGAAGAAGTTGAATGGGTTCCACTTGAGAAACACCCAGTCTTCGTCGCTGCGAACAACTCCATAGACGTCGATTCCGGCGTTGCATTTTCCAGAAATCTTGTGGTCTGGGATGGATCCTCTCGCCTCTACTTCTGGGAACCTAAGAACAACTGTCTCCATCGTCTGTCTCTTCGCCTGGGCGAGCCTGAACCTACTTCTATACTTGCTGCCTCCCCTTCTAAGGTCGTCTTCACTCTCGATGCAGTTGCTACATTAGGTTCCGTTTTTCTTTACTGTCTTGTTCTTACGAAATTGTTTGAGCTTAAAAGTATGATCTCAAGCTAGGAGTAGAATGAGGGAGTTGTTGCAGTTGGATTGGTGGAAATGGAGTTTGATGATTGATCAGAATGGAGGATTTGAGATGATAGCTTTCAATTCTTGAGCCGACTTCAAAGTTTAAGCACATTCTTGAGCTTCTATATGGAATGGCTAGCCTTCAACCATTTTCTATTGTTTTTAATAAATGCTGTTCAAAATTGAAATTGAGCAAACTATTCTGCAAAAATCTTAGCTTTTCGTAGTGACAAATTTTTGTTGATAAGTTCAACGTTGACTGAGTATGCTCAACAGTCCCATCATGTGGTACTGGAAGTATGAGCTAGCAGTGCACAACAAAACCGTTATGGAGTAGATATAACAAGTGAATAAACGATGACGCTAAACTCTAACTATTTGCGCGTGCATTATATAACTCGTAAAAAACTAAATAGAGGAAGCAGACTGAAAGCAGGACTAAATTAGCGCATTCTCCATTCAATGAAAAATTCTGGCTTGCGATTTGGTGAAATTCGCCGGGTCATATAGTGTTTAATTTGAAACTTTGTGAATCATTTGATAAAGTTCTGAAAACTTGGGCAGGCCTTTGTTCTTGTTTTTGTTTTATGTTTGACTTGGAGGCTATGAGATAATGGTTGAAAAAGTTTGTATTCTTTTTTTTAAAATACAAACAAAAAGTTTGTATTCTGAGTCAAACTAACAACGCTAGTCTTAAATGCCAAAGCTTTATGACAAATGCTACAATAACTCGTTTGTTTTTCTATACATTTGGTTTGTACTGTTTAATAAAGAATGACAATACTTTTATAGGTATTGCGAGCAGATGTGGAGATCAACTTTGTTATCCACAAAATCTCGATCAACAGGAATGGATCAGCATTACTTCTTTTTGGTTCTGAAAGACTGTGCGTTATGTATCTATATGGACGGACATCCAAAAAGGATGTAAATTTGATTTGCAGGTACAGATAGTAATGAAAATAAATTCTTTTGGACCTTGTGCAACTAGCGATAGGGACATAGACATATGTAGTTAATTTATGTTTCATTCTTCCCATGAATAGAGCTATTTACTTTGTACTTTTGTATTTTTCTGCATCCATTCTGGTCATCTTGTGTTTCTTTAGTACTGCTCACTTTTTAGATGAATTATATATTTCTGACCTTTAATATTAGAATTGAATTTTAAGATGCAATGCATGATTAGAAATTAGATGTTTACATTGTGCATAGTTTCCTGATGTCAGAGTGTAGAGCTTTATCTTGCCATCTTCGACAGTCGTATCTCACATATTTACATTACCATTTTTTTAACCTGCCTTTTGGGCATCCTATCACAGAACTATTATGGTTGGTTCACAAACATATTCCAAGAGTGGCAATGATATACGTGTGGTAAAAGCTTTATGGAATCCCTATAGCAATTGTCATGTGGGGATCCTTTCTTCTGACTCGGTTTTCAGGTATGTTTTCCTGTTTTTTTGTTGTTTTATGCTTTTTATTTGGGTCTACATATTTTTGTAGATTGCTTTTATGAAGATGCTACTGGTTTGAATGCTGACTGTGCAGCCAGTGTTCATCCTGCTTTATATAGACCCAAAAGACATTGAACCAAAACTTGAATAGATTCATGATGACCTCAAATATAAAACTTTTCAAGAATACAATTTTCACTCAAGATGAAATACAAGTTATACTTGAAAATTATTTAAATGAATCCCCTGACAATTATTTTTACTTTGAATCAATTAAATGGTATCAATAATTTTGTTGAAGAACATGCCTACGGTCTAGCAACTGCATGCCTCATACCATTAAATTAATATATTTAATGAACTCCCAAGTTTGTTCTAAGATGAACAAAGTCCATATGAAGTTTGATTATGTTAGAAATGTAACACTAAGATTGGGACTTGGGCAGCATGAGATGCCTAAGCCACACACTGAATGCTCAATGAGGTATGTTAGTGAGTTGGTTATTTCACCTCAATTGCTGACTTTCGGGGGTTCCCCATTCCATTTGAGTACCTATCAATTGGTATTACAAAATGTTTCCAAAATGGGCTACCTACAAAAGGATCTAATTGTTGAGAAAGTCAAGTGCAGTGTCGCAAACTGCAATCGCCTTGATGTTGGCTCTCCATGGATCCAATTGATGGGGAGGTAGTATGGGATGCCTAGCATGGAATACTCGATTGGGTGTTTTTTTTTGGGGGGTTATTTCCCCAACCCACTTGAGTGTCTGTCTTTATGTTATTTAAATCTGGCCCTTGATATTTGTATCATTCAGAACTCCTCCCATCCTTTGATATTTCTTAATAAAATGTCATTTTGACCTTTTAGTGTTCAAAATGTCTTTGCAATGGAAATTGCATCTGACTCATCTGATTTGTTTTCATACCTACTGGTCAAAACTTATTTTATCATCCCTTCAAGCCTTTTCTCTTTAACTTCTCTGAACAAAAAAGTTGTGTTCATAAACATTTCTTCCGTTTTTAACATCTTCATTTCTTGGTTGCATAAGCTTTAGGCTGCACATCTTTATTTAAATCAATACTCACATTGTCTTGTTGGCCCTTTTTGTGCAACCCATTCTTGTAGGCTTTTTAATTTGGCTTCGGATCCTTTGCAACCTGAGCAAGAGTATTATTTGCAGCCTGTGGGTCCAGGCAGCTCCAGAAGCGCTTTATCAATGTGCCCAGCTGATTTTTCTTTTGGCGGTGACCACTTATGGGACAGGTTTAGTGTAAGTTCTGCTGATATTTTGATCACTTTTACACATTTTTTTTAATCTTCTCAATCCTCCTTTCATCTTTAAAATTGGTGGTGCTCATTTGCTTGGATTTTGTTAATGATCTTTACGTTCGGTATATATTTTAATTTCAGTCAAGTACAATTTATTTAATTCATTCAAATTTTACCATAATTTTTTTATATAAAAAATTCTGTGTCGTAATCTGTAACTGTATTTTCAGGGTTGATGGAATCCATGCATTTGGCTCTTGCATGTTTATATAGGATCATAGATGGCTGTTAGGTTCCTTTGCAGGCCGAAAAGGCCTATTTTTCTTCTTTGAAGTCTCTAAATTTGAGACCGTTGAGTTCTTCTCTTCCATTTCACAAAAACCATGCAAGGTTGAAGCAGAAAAAAGCAACATTCCCTTCTTTGTTCACTCAAATTTCAGTTTTGCAGATAAAATGAAAGATGAGTGAGTCGAGCGGGGATTTGCATAGGAAGTGAGAGAGAGAGAGAGAGAGAGAGAGAGAGGGCAGGGGTTATTTTTCCCCCTCTTTGGGCTGGAGAGAAGACCTTATGATCAGAAAGGAAGGAGAAGGCTTGGTGACTAAGATAACTTTTTTTTTTAAAAAAAAATAGCCAATACCACTTTAAGACTAAGATCACTCTATTTAATAGTGTTATAGATTAGGATAATGCCAAACTTCACTCTAGAAAATTGTACTTTATTATTTTCATTATCTTTGCCAGAGTTTGTCATCTCACATCTGTTTGAACATTTGGCACCTCGAGATATTTTAATTATTGTATTTGTGGGTAAAAGAGTAATTGAGCAAACATTGAATAAAACATTTTAAAATCTTAGTTTAGCATACTATGATGTAATGATGCTTTTTTTACTACACATTTATCATAATTGGTTTTCCTTCCTAAATTTGCCCTCCGGTTTGTGACTCTGTATGATATTATTAAAACTTTTCTATGCTGTATCTCGATCAGTATTATGTATGTCTAGATATGTTAATCTCTTGAAAGGAGTCGCCATGGCTGCAGTTCATTGCGTTTTAAGTTGCTGAATTTTTAACCAATAAAAACTTATTATTCTCTATTTTATACATTAGTGGTTTAATAGCTTTACTATTTTTTCCTACTCATCTGCACCATTGACCAGGTATTTATTTTGTTTGGTGATGGAGCTATTTACATCCTTTGCCCAGTTGTTCCTTTTGGAAGGTATTATATGCTTGATGTTCTATCAGTTTCTATCTTCTTTCCCTTAGATGTATCACTATGTTATATGAATGAACACATCATGTCAATTTATTATACATGTCGCCGCGTGTCTATAGCTTGATACATCGGTGAGTGTTGACTCTAAGCTAAGGTAGACTAGCCACCAGGCCCAACCCAAACCTATACTACCTTAGACCATATGCTAACAAAATGAGACCACTGTCAATTTATTGAATGGCAGAGATATCCCTTGATCGTCTGAAAAAGTTTACCAGTCCTGCACAACAATCTCCTTTTTGCAAAGCGAATGATGCAAGAAAGACGAACATTTGAAGAGCTTTCTATATGAAGTTTTCCTGTATGATGGAAAAATATTGGAATCAGAACATTTTCTGGTTTTTTATTCTCTAGAGCGAAGAAAATAAGATATCAACACGCATTGCATATTAAGATACTAGCCAATTTGTAAATAATTGAGTTCATCCAGCATTGGTTCAAACTATAGAATTCACATATATGAATTTGACGGCACAACTTAGAATGAGGTGATCTCTCTTATTATAGCGATAGCTTGGACCAAAATTTGATTTGTTCCAGCCTTTAAACTTTGGGCCTTAGTGTCCACTTTTAGAACTGAGAATGTGGAATCTGCTTAGTTATTGTCGTTAGAATCATTTAACTGTGCCGTTTTCCTAGGCAGAGCTTTTTCTGTTTTACAGGTAGAAACTTCTGGATTTTAATTAAGTTGTCCACAAGTATTGCCTTGGTCATATGTAGATGCTAAATAATATCGTGTAAATTGATGATTTGATGTCATTATTTTGTTTATATTGATTGTATGCTATTCACTTACGCTTCTA
Organism: Vachellia pachyceras; assembly: GCA_025593235.1. Taxonomy (NCBI): domain Eukaryota; kingdom Viridiplantae; phylum Streptophyta; class Magnoliopsida; order Fabales; family Fabaceae; genus Vachellia; species Vachellia pachyceras. The sequence continues at coordinate 16,514 of JANTPZ010137699.1, forward strand.
CTTTTGTGTGATTGATGTTTTACTTTTACTTATTTGCAGTCTCTTCAAATCAGAATCTGTGCTAGAAATATATAATGATGCTCATACGTTTGGACTCAATTCTGCAAACTCTAAAGCTGCTAGTAATTCAAAATTGGCAATCTCATGGTTGGAAGCAACATTCCCTGAGTTACAAAATGAAGAGACAGAAGAAAACATGTCTGTGCTAAGAGCTCATGCTTATGCTCAATTTGATTCTTCTCTTACCCTGCAGGTATACCTATATTTTTAGTCACACTCCCATAAGCTGCCATGTAGATTTGAAATTGCCTTGGTCATTTGAGCGCTTATTGCAATGTATGATAGGCCAAACTTCTTTATTTTGATTTTGTAGGGACCTCTTTGGAGAGTAGGTCAGGGTGGGAATGAAGATTCAGTTGGTCGTAGTGCAGAATGTGAAGGCCGTGCAGTTAGTTTTCTTTATGATCTTGTCAGCAAAGACACAATATTGGTAACTTCTTGGAGTGGTGGGCAATTACAGATAGATGCTCTGGCGGATGAGATCCAGCCTGTGTGGAGTGCTGGTAGTTCCCCTCGTCTTCGTGTTGATTCCCAGGACCATATTCTTGGCCTTGCAATGATTTGTGAGTCAACAACCAGTGGGGCCCCAGAGAAGCTTGACCATACTGTCTGGTTGGGCAATCCACCACCACTGCTGAGACTGGCTATTGTTGACCTGGCTCTCCCTCGGAGAGCTGAAAGTGGTTATAATATTGCTTTGTTTGTGGATCCTCTTATGCCAGAAAGAATATATTCCCTTCATGATGGAGGCATTGATTCAATAGTTTTGCATTT
>JANTPZ010137701.1:0-13013 GCA_025593235.1 Vachellia pachyceras
ACCAAAATTCTATAGAATTTTAAACATATAATAGTTTTTAAATTATAAACACTTAATTTATTAAACCATCTAAATCAATTAAAATTTCAATAATACCTCTGATATTCCAAATAAATTATTTTAACACACTTTGATAAGTAAAGGTACCCACATAAATTTATTTACACACATTTTTTATAAATATGTATATACATAAATATATATATAGATAGTATATATATTTTAAAAATCATATAACAGCAAAATAATAAATCAACTCCCATCAATCTAACTGTTTAATCACCCTCTATTTAGCTAAAATATTGTTTATATCCAAAAACCATATCTTTTTCAACGTAATTAAATTTTTAAAATACTCAAGATGTCAAATAAATCTAATATCATAGATCATAGTTATAAAATTTATCTATAATTTTATGGTCTTCTACAAATAAAACTTAAACTAGACAAAAATCTAAATCTCAAAATATTCTCTAATCAACATAATATTACTACCATTAAAAAGAGAAAAATATTTAGAACAACTTTTATAAAGGAGGTTTAATGAAAATAAGACGTTTTACTTATCTAAATAATCCTACAAATAGAGCCTTAGACTGAAAAACACCCCCTTTCAGCTTTCTTTCCTCTCTCCAGCGCTCTCTCTCTCCTCCCTCTCACTTTCTCACGTCGGACGCTCTCCTCTCAACTTGGATGATGGGACATGTGTGTGAACTGACTGATATATCCCCTCACCATCAGCCAGCCAGGCTCTGCCGAAAATTTTTTAATACAATAAACAAAAAGCTGCTGAACCCTAAATTCCTATCTGCCACATGCATACTCAGCCTTTTTTAATATAAAAGCCGATGGTGATGGGCCACCACCCATCACCATCATATCAAGCAACTTCACTGCCACACGTTAAGTGTGGTAGTGCACTGGATTTTTTTTTTAATAAACAAAATTGATAGGGACATTACAATAGCATTAACCATAACAAACTCTTTACAACTCATTCATTGTAAGGTTATAGCATTAAGTACAAAGAATTCTAAGAGTTGAGGTTATTGACATTGTAAAATAAGGAATTTACAATTTTTACATATATTGCCATCTCTCACTGATTGCTTTTTTTAATAAAAGAACAAATTTGATTAAAAGCTAAAATGATTACACACGTAAAACTCATGCATTGGAGTATAAGTGAGAAGGGCTTTAAAACATAATAAAACGCAGAACAAAAAAATAACAGAAAAACTAAACAAGGGGTGCAGGAAAACAAAATAGCCCAGAGGACTATGGAACATGTCTAACAGCTTCAAATCTCCAAATGTGTGAATGATAGCTCTGAACAAGAAGCTGACCAAGATTTATCTTTATCTTGGACCAAGTAGCAGGCACAAGATAGAGCAAATGTTCCATATACAGCCAAAAGAAATGGCCAGGATCACCTAACCCTCCAAGGAATTTGAAAAGGCTAAGGGACTTTTTTTTTTCTATTTTTTGTTTTCTTTTTTGGCCAAATTTATTTTCTTGTTTTGAAAACTGTTTTTCAAATCAAATTTTAAAAAGAAAAACAAAAGCCCTGTTTGAATAATTGTTTTAAAAAAATTACATTTGCAAATAAATATATTGAGACTAGATGATGAAGTTTTGATGGGAACTTAAGTCCTTAAATAGAGAAAAAGCCGCTGAACCAAAAATAAAGTGTTTCTCAAATTTTCCAAACAAAAACTGAGAAACTTAATTAGCATAAACAAAAAAAAACAAATGAAACTTGTTTTTTGTTTTTTAGATTTTAAAACAAGTTTATGTATTTCTTTTTTTTTTTGGTCTTTGAGAACAACTTATTAGAAACAAAGCACCAAACAAGTGTTTTTGTTTTTGTTTATAAAACGAAAAAAAATGCCCAAATTAAATATAAAAAACTGTTTTTGGAAAGGGAAACAAGTAGGCCCTAATTATCTGCAAAAGTAGAAAGGTTGAAGAAGTGTACGGTACCAAAGAGGTAGAGTATAAACTATTTGTATTAGTGTTTGAAAACCACGTTCATACAATTTAAAATAAAATCTGTGTTTCATACTCACCCGTAAACAATAAATTACATTGAAATAATAGCATCGAGACAAAAACCACGAATAACCAAACATAAAAAACGACAAATATAAATAAGTGATGCAGAACAACATTAAGAGATGTGTCTATAAAGGAGACTATCAAAACTATAGGATTAGATTTCTAACAACTCTAATAATTGAAAAGAGGATAAGCTTTTTCCTGCATAATTTAACAATTCACTGATCATTTGTGTGAACGAGAATTAGATTTCTAACAACTCTAATAATATAAAAGAAAATAAGCTTTTTCCTGCATAACAAAAGAAAAAGGAAACGTAAACGACGCGTGGCTTAGAGTCACTTCGGTCTTTGGCCACATCCTAGGAAAGGTACGTAAAAAAACGAATTAGGTCATCATATTGATATTTTTATTTAGGTTAATAGTTTTTGCTTTTTTGTTGGCAGAAAAACGTTTTTGCTTTTTGAAAGTGTGCTACAAAAATAAAGGCAACTTTTCCACGAAGAAAAAGGAAAAGCCTTCATGCTTTTCTGTGTCTGATCACTAAACCGTAGATATGTTAATCCTAATTAAAGAAGGATTACATCCCCCTAAAGAACCTAAATCCTTATATATCTTTGGATAAGAAATTTTGTAATGAAAAATTCTTGGACAAATTTTCAAGTAAAAATGGTATAAATACAAGATATTTAAATTTATAATAACATATTTAATAAGATTTTTATGAAATAAAAAATTGTGAAAGAATTTTACTGTGTTGTTATATAATTTTCAACAATGTTAGTACTAATATATAATCTCTAATAAAGTAATTATTTATTTATGTTTTTTATTTATATGTCTTTTGGATTTCATTATCACATTCGGGCTTAGCGCAATACGATGAGATTTCTTTTGCCCAGGGGCCACCTAAGGAGGCGTTAAAAAAGACCAGGAAAATAAAACCGAGTTAGCAATGTTGAAGATCAAACCGAAGAGTCAAATTTGTGACCATTTAGATGAGTGGCAATAGTTACTTTTTAACGTAATTTATGATCCATGAAACAAACATGTAAAATAAGTTTTATATTCACTTATTGAACTTACATTTTCTAGCACTCATGAAAACAATGCGCTTAGCGATTCTAGGCCTGTTTGGGAAATCGATGGGAAAATAACTTTTGATCATAAAGTATTTTAAAAAAATGACTTTTTCCTAGAATGAATTTTGAAAAATAAAAACTTGAACGTTGTAAAAATGATTTTTGATGCAACATAAAAGAAAAATGACTCTCATTAAATAATACATATAAATTTTGTATGTTGTATTTTGATAAAATTAGGGGGAGTATAAAAAGATAAAAATAGTTAGAATGTCTCAGGTCACGATTTGGAATTTTCATAGTTAGGTAGCGACCTGGAGATCCCAAGTCATGACTTGTAATGTTCAGGTCGTAACTTATAATGTTAAAGTCGCAAAAGGAATTTTTTTCTCCTTCTCCCCAAAATGCATTCTGGGGGTTGAATGCATTTTGGTCAAATCAATTCTCAAACACCCTTTCTCTTCTCAAAATGTATTCCTCCCTATGAATGCATTTTTTATTTCCAAAATCATTTGCCAAAATCTGTCTTTTTTTTTTTTTTCAATTCTCGAAGCCGTAAAATGGATTAGTTATCAATGTTCTATGACGGAGTGATTCTAAAATATTGTACATTGAATATATCATATAGCCATTTCATTTATTTTATTTTGTAATACTTTATGATTTATCATGTTTGAGATGCCATCGGCTACTAAATGTAGGCACCACTATAGCATCCTAAATTTTAATTAGGAATCAAATTGTGAATAAGAAATGATTGTTTCAATTCAGTTGTGTTTTATGTTGTCTGTGGACTTTCGCCACGGCAAACCGTTGTCATACGCAGGAATTGCTCTTGGGTTCCTTTCACTGCAGCCAACTTTTGGATTCATCAAGGAAACCTTTTATCAAGCAACGGAGCTACTTTTAGGACACCTTCGCCACGGCCAACCATCAGTTTCAAGCGAGTTTGTTGTTCTCGAGGTAGGTTTGTTGTGGCGAACCATTCCTTTCGACGTAGCAAACTCCTTTCTGTCAGCGAAAGTGAGACTAAATAATACCCCTATCCTCGCATATACATTCAGTGTTCCTTCTTTCTTTTCTCCATCTTCCTTCTCCTTTCGCAGGCAAAGTGAAGGCTCTCCTAGGGTAAAGTTTATGGATCACTGAGGTAAACAAAATCTCTCCTTTTCACCTCTCCTCCATCATGGAATTTTTTAGGCATTTTTCTCTTTCTAATTATAATATTTTCATGCTAGATAGAGGATATTTTTGGGTTAGGGTTTTGATGAAGTTTTGAGTTTTAATAATGCAAGGTTATGGGGGTGTAGATAGATGTTTATAGTGGATTTTAATTAGTTTAGATTTTTTATTTGGGTCTATCATGATTTTATAATGATTTTTCTTTGATTTTGGACTCAACACTCCCTATTTTGGATTTGGTAGCCAATCAAAATGTTGTTGAGCAATTTATCTAGGTCTAAAAATATCATTAGGTGACCAAAGTTATATGGGATTTATTTAAAGTCACATATTATTGTTTTGGGTGTTATTACATTAATATGTAATTGAATTAACTGTGTAGATTGACTTTATTTTGGGTAACTTAAGCTTTGAGCTGTAGATTGTTGTGGTAATATACCATTGCTTTAGCATGACGCAACCGCTTTCCACTTATTATGCATACTTTGGACATGTTTGTTGGTGATTTTAAATTCATTGTGATAAAAATATTATTATTTGATAAACTTTGCATTGATAATATTGAAAATACATTGTGAAGTTTAGAGTCAAAGAACTGTGTTGGAATGACAATGTTTAAAAATGCTTTTGATAGGATATTATTATGACCCTATGAAAACCTTTGAGCATAAAATTGTTGGTTGGAATGTGTTATTGGCTATTTATGTGTGTATATATTGTTGATGGCAAATTGTGTATATGGCTCACTCGAGTTTTAGAAAATGATAATTGTGATTTTAGGAGAGGAGGATGTTGTTACTGATGGGATGCTATTAAAGAGGAAATGAAGGGTGAATATCTAGCATGCTTAAAGAGGAAATAACGGTGGAGGCCCTCTAATCGTACTACGGATAATCTTAGGTCTATTGTGTTACGAGGGCCCATGACACTCCGTTGATGTTAAGGGGAGAACCCATGGTCTGAGTGTGACACCTCCTATTTCCCCCTATAATTACTTATTTGATCATTTGTGAACCACTCTTGGGTCTTAGATAACTCAATTTGGCCTTTTTTAGTGAACTTAAAAATTTTTAAAAAATATAAATATTTGTTACTGTTCACTGGCCCATTTTCCAGATTTTTGGCCCAACTTTGAAAAATCATAATTAATTGTAGAAAATTCAAAACTGAGTGATTCCATTTTCTAAATTTTTCTTATTAAGTTAAATATAGGGGAAAAATACTCATTGGTTTCAATTCTTGCCCATTTGAATCAGTTTATTCCAAAACCGTGGCAATGTCCAAATGGTCACTGACAGTTTTTCCAGTTTTTCCTTTAACTTTGGAAAATCATATCTCTTAAAGTACACATCCAAATTCTGAAACATTTATATCATTTTAAAGCTTAGGATGTTTAGTATTTAACTAGAAATTTTCAGCTCAATCGGAGCTCGTTTGCTATTTTTAATCAAATCAGGTCAGTTTTCAGGGCCATTGGAATCCTTTAGCTTTGAAAACCATCTCTTCTTAAAATTTACCAAAAGCCTCTCTTTGGCTCATAATCAATCCTTTTCTCATGCATGGTTACTTCTTTCCATTCTTTAGCTTACGTAGTCCATTTTCATGCATGCCTCATCACATGTTTATTTGCTTCTTCATCTAGGGGTTCAAAGGTTACAACTTTAACCACTTGCAAAATGAATGGCAACCATCAAAATATTTACACCAAATTTCCTCAAGCAAATATATCATCTTTAACCATCAATAATCTTTTCCTTACCCTTGCTTGAGCTTCCACCTACATGGTTAGTTGTTGGATAATGAGATTTAAAGAAATCCCAATAGCAAAACTTTCTAACACAAGTTATAAAATAGCATGACAACCTTTCATAAAAGTGTGAATTAATAAAAGTGCAACATGTAACAATCAAATGCATATGGTCATAGCAAACAATAGCACATAATCACACTTCCATCATCATAAATTTCTAAATAAGTCATGAATCATTCAACATATTTCAAAAGCAATGAAGCTTAAGGTTAGAGGGTTTTGCTACCTCTTTAGCTTAACTTCCTTTTCTTTGAACTTTAAGTTCTCTTGGTGACTTTTTCCAATGGCGTTATTGAAGATCTTAAAACCCTAAAAACCATGGCATAAGATCCATGTAAATGTCCAACCAACAAGTTGACATAAATCTTGCAAAAACGCATAGAACCTTTTGTAGGTTTTTCAAGAGTCCTACAAGTTCAAGGCTTGGTTTTTATGGTTCCTTAACTTCTAAAATCCATCTCTTGGCTTTATCCTACACAAAAAATCATTTTAAAGCCAATGGAAGCATTAGAATCATCAAAATCTCACTCCTTCTATTTTTCAAAGATTTTCGAAATAAACAGAAAAAAGAAGGGTTCTTGGATTTTTCAACTTTTGCTTATGAATACTTGTGTATTCTTGCTTCCAAATCATGATTCAAGCACTAAAGTACTCAAACACATTTTCCCTTTTCAAGACTTCAAATGTACAGCATCTACCCATAAACTCATGGTTCCCAAAGTTTCAACAACAACTCCCAACAACAACCAAAACAACAACAAGAACCTTCAAACACTCTTTACTATTTTGAAGAAGAGTTTGCAACCTTTTGTTTTTTTTAAAAAACCTCTCGTTTTCCATTTTCACCTTTTGAAATCCTTGCCTCTCATCTTCAAAAAGAGAGACTCCTTCAAGAAATCAAACCATTAGAAAGGTGAAAGAGGTTGCAAGACTCAAGAAAGGAGGGTGCTGGGGCTTTACCTTGTGTGTGAGCTCTTTCTTCTACCTTGAGAGAGCAAAAATGGTGTCTTGGGAGCTTGAGAGAAGAGAGAAAAATTCAGACCATAGAGAGAGGGAAAGTGGACGGTTTTTGGGAGGAGAGAGGGAGGAAATGACTCATTAAAAGCATCTTGAAATAATGGATGGATAGGATTAAAACTTGGTCCACAAGTTTGTCTCTTGAATGGAGAGGATCATGCCACTTGTCAAGCTATTGTGGTGAGTCAAAAAGGTGTCATAATTACTTCCAACCACCACATTAATGACTTAGATGGGCTGACTAGATCAATCCTGTCCAGTTACTTGATATGGTGGCACGCATTTCCATAAAGTACCCTTTATACGTGTAATTATCTTTTTACTTTTTTGGAGACTTTCTCTCTTATGTGGCATCATTCCCTAGGCCTCCTTGCCTAGGTGGCATCATGTCCTAGCCCATAGCATCTTTGGGTTTCCCTTGTAACTCATCAGGATTCCTCGATTTGCGTGCAACACCGTAAAACTGGCTTCCGGCAGCCAATTTGACTTAAGGACATGGAAAAATTCTATATTTTTCCCTGATTCTCAAGCTCTTTTCCATTCCTCAAAATTCTTCCCGGATTTTTCGTAATTAATTTTCTAAGAAAATACTTTTTTTGGGTTTTTCGGGCACTGTTGTTCTTCGTACAACGAAAATGCCCGCACTGGGTACTGGGTAATAATTTTATTAATTACTTTATAACCTAAATAAACTTTTCTTAGTTTGGATCTCTGACATTTGAGGACTCCTGCTACCTCAAATAATTATTTCTCGGTTGTCCTAAACTCCGAAATCCTTTATTTACCACTTATTTACGAAATACCACTACCTTTTCTACTTTTGCCATAATTCCCAAAATGCCTTCACTTTTTCTACTCTTTCTTAATTCCAACCTTGCCTTTGGTTGACTTTGACATTTTTGGTCAACTTTATTCAAAATGACCATTTTACCCTTATTATTCAAGCCAAATGACCATTTTGCCCTTAGTCATTTTTACTTAAAATCCTTAAGACTAAGGACTTAGTCAATCATGATCTTTCTTCTCTAGAGGCATTTTCCTTTCTATATTTCTATATCCATGGGCATTAAATCATCACATAATTTACCGGTTTATCCTCTATTTCCACTTACAAAATATACGGATATTACACTGAGCTTGTGAGCTTGTGCTATGTGGATCTGATCAGTCCATAATACTTGAATGATTAGCTTTTTGGGTAGCATCCAGTTATATGAGACAACCTCAGCCTATGGTTTTAGTCAGTGGAATTAAGGTGGGGGAAGTTACAAAGGAGACTCAATGATTAAGAAAAGTGATTATGTGGTTATTGATCTAATTGATCTTTGTGATCATTGTAATATATCTACTATGATAATAATGATGTTGATATTGATATACACATGTATATTGTAAAATGTGAATAGAGATGACTGTGAATTATTTAGAAATTTAGTGTTACTTGTGAAATTGTTTTTATATGCAATTAATTTCTATCTTTATCGGCACTCGTTTGTATGCCTTTTAAGTTGCTTTGCTGGTTGCTAAAACTTTTGTCTTACCCTTTTGCTATTAACATTTTTCAGGTGATAGCTCCTGTGTTAGAAATTCAGGGAAGGTTCTGGAGGCTTAAGTTGTGTTATAATCATTGTATAGCCTCCTCCTTTTGTATATATGATGCATTGATGTATATTGCCACCATGATAGGGCTCATCTTTTTGTTACACTTAATTGAGACATTTGGACTAATATTTTTGTTAAAAAATTATTAAAAGGCAAGAGGTCTACTATTACTATATTGTTTTGGTGATCCACTATATTGAATTGGGATTATCTGTAGGAATACATTGTTATATTGGACAAGTTGGCATTGGGCCATTAATTTGATTTTTGCATGGAAATTGAAAATTTGGTTTATTCAATTTGATATCAGTAATTGTTTGTTGAAGTGATGTCTATTTAGTTAAGTAACTGATCAAGAAAGGCCATCGTTACACCACCTCAATAGAATTCAAATTTTAATTCGTCATGTTGTAAAGGACTAGTCCCTTTCACTAAACTTGATCCATTGGTTATTAACATTTTTATGTCTTTCATTTTTAAAATAAGATGACCATTATTAGAATAGTTAATTTTATGTTTTGATATTATAAATATTATACGGATGTCGATATCTTTTGTATAAACACCCATAATCCTTTATATCCCTCTATTATATCTTGTAATCATGGAATTGATTTGCCTAATATTGTGAAGTTATTAACCTCAAAATTCAAGGTATCATTTATGTACAGTATTTTCTCTTGATATTTAGTTCTCTCTTTCTCTTATCTTCATTTTCCTAATTTCATAAGACATTATTAGCATAAATTTAAGGTATCATTTATTTATTACTCACTCTAGATCAATATAGTAAGTAAGAGCTCTCTTTTCTCTTACTTTCTAATTTTCTCTGTTTTTCTTATCTTAGTTTCCTTAATTTCATAACATTTACAATATCAATAAAAAATTTATTTTGTTCCCATCCATAAGTTTTAAATTTTTGGGATTCTAATTGGAAAAAAAAATGAAAATGATTTCATGCAGACAAAACTTACATCCACCTCCACGCATACTGAACAAGTAGTTCTCCAATGATTAAGGGGAAATACTTATATGTTCCTGTAATGGCACGTATTTTCTCCATGATAATATTTTAATTATCCATTTTTTTGCGAATGTTATATCCTAAAATTTATTTTGATTATTTATTTTTCTCCATTATTCATGATAATATGAGACATTCTTGTGTGCATTGAATGCATCACGTAATTTATGCACTCTTTAACCAAAATCGTATATCTTCTGAAATTTCTCTGTTTGCCCTTTATTTTCTCTCCCCTTTCTTATCTTTTTTTATTTTATCTAGCAATATGATTTTTGAGGTGAAATGGACCCACACAAAGGCAATTATAATATTTTGATTAGAAAGTTTACAAATGAGGCAGTGCATCAAGTGTGGCTAAGAATTTTCTCAATAAAAGATATTTGTGTGGACTCATAAAAAGGATAACTGAAACATTTTTATTTGATAGGTGTTCCTCTCCATCACTGTTTGACTTTCCTCAATTTCTTGGATGATTTCTTGAGAGGCGCCGCTTTCTCTTTTTTTTTTCCTTCTCCGATAATTTGAGCCACTGCTTACCCCTACCGCTGGAATTTTGTGTTTTATTTTTCAAAATGTATAGCACTTTCAAATTTGTTAAACTACACGTTTGATTTGGTGAAATTACGTTCAATTCTCAAAGAAGATAAATTATCACTATTAAGATCCAAAAAATTAAATTGATATGAAATTCCAACAAATCTAAATGCGAGTAATTGAAATTGTGAAAAAATAAGTTTACCCAACTTATAAATTGACAAGTCAGTATGCCGCTAATGACAAATTAGATGTCATCAATAATAAATCAATGTATATCGCTAATAGCAAGTTAGTGCAAGACAGTTTATAATGCTACAAATGACAAGTTAGGATGAAACAATTAACAAGTTGTGCCGTTAATAACAAGTTATAATACCACCAATAATAAGTTATGATACTTCGATTGACAAGTCAATATGTCATTAATGACAAGTCACAGTAAACTCATTGACCACTAGTGCAATTACTTTGAGCCCTGTAGATATCGCTAAATTATTGTCTTTTTCAACTAAATTCATGCAAATTGGTTATTCATAATCTTGTTCAAGTTGAAAATGATATAAGATGGGGGTTCACATTGGATTCTTATCAAAGTGATGAGTACTCAAAGTCATCAGATCTTGATGGTACATATTTTAATATAGTTGAACAATATTTAAATTTTAAAATGTAATCACTATTATAGTAGACACTTTTAATATATATTTTCCAATCCTTTTCACATCCATAAGGGGCCGGGCATTTATGTAAACATTTATGTAAGGAATGTTATAGGCCCGTTTAGAAAAGCGGTAAAGAAATGATTTTACGTAAGTTGAGACAAATATGTGAGAGAAAATTTATCTCGACTTGTGTGTAAAGTGAAAAAAAGGAAAAAAAATGCTTATCCAAATGGGTTGATAGCATTCAGATTTGACTTTCCTTTGAAAACGAATAACAGGGATCCCTCTTATGTGAGAGGGGTACCTCGCACGACGTGAGAAGACTCTCACATAGGTTACAAATAAATGACGTAAAAATGAGACATGATAATCCTTTACAATAATAAATATTTCTTTTTCTATTGAGAAAATGTAATGTTCTCTACACTTCATAACAGGTTAATAGAATGAGCTCTCTCAGCAGAGTACCAAGTAAGAAAAAAAAAATCCAAATGTCTTTCCACTAAGAATACTTTTTTATTGTTAAAATTAATTACCTTTTTAAATTTTATAAATATAGAAGTTATAATTTTAACTATTTGTAGATATATTATATGATTGTACTTATAATTTTCAATAGTAAATACATATACTACTATAAACATAATTTCGGAATTTCATAATTAATGTAGTTACTATATATATTGGCAAGGCCATTGGCAGCATTTGCCTGAACAAAACATTTTGCAACACTATGCAACTTTTTTGACGGCACCATCATTTCACATGCAAAAATTTACTATAAAGGTGTTGTTGTTTTTACCTCCATTTTTGTAACTTTACGTGTGTATTTTGTATCATTTAAAATTTTATGGCTGCAGACATCCTGGTATAAAATTTTATTGTTAAATTTACACATTCATGTTAGATAGGATTATTTATTTTCCTTGAGGATATAAAATATAATTGTCACGTGATTATTGTCTAGTTAATAAGTATATTTTTATAGTACGTCATAGTAAATATTGATCAATATCGATCCTTTTGAACTAATTATGAAGCAGAATAACCAGAATTCATCCCGTTTACAAAAATCTCTTCGGTCGTAGCAATTTTAAGTTACTCTGAACAACAAAACCCTTTGAGCTCATCATCCTTTTTAATCCAAAACCATAAGGAGAACAACATAAAAGCGTACCATAACTCCTAGTCTCTTCTCTCTCTCCATATATATGAAAAAGACAAAGCACGACATCTCTGTCATGTTACTTCCTTAACTATCCTTCTCTTTATTTTCTTCCTCAAACAAGTTCAAAATTTATCAGATGAACCAACCACTATTAGGGTACTCCTCCGCAGTTCCAACATAATAAGGTGGTGGTGGATAATAAACATGGCTATAGCTGGGAGGAGCAGGTACAACGGTTTTAGATATATACTCTATCTTTTCTTCTTCTTTCTTCTCAGACTCTTTGGCAGCTCCAACAGATACTACCTCTGTCTGACACAACTTCCTTAGCTTTCCCACTATTTTAACTGGATCGACATCTCCTGTTACCGTAAATTTCTTGTCCTTCATGTCCATGGTCACTGACTCAACCCCTGCAAAACAAAACAGCAAACCAGTCAATTTTTCCCCTTTTCTATAAAAACCATACTGTATTCAGTACAATTAGATAATCCAAATTCCAATGTAAATAGGTTTAAAATTGTAGGATTTCGGGCGTACCTGGAGATGCCGAATTATGAATCTGCAGATACCCACGCGGAATACGGATCACAGGTATGGATCCGAATATGAGACACAGCAAAAGCACCGAAGGCGAGAGGAGAAGAGATGAGAGGATTCTCTCTGAGAGAAAAGGGAAGGGAGAAAACTTGTTTTCTCTGAGCGTTATTTCTGCCGCCTTTGGGAGCCACTTGCCCCCTCTTATATCTTCCCACTAGGGTTTAGGTTTACGTATTTGACCTAGCCCATGAACTTGGGCCTAATCCATCAAGGGTGGCCCATATCCCAACATCTCCCACTCACACTTGGTGGATTACGAGACGTGGGCCTC